>JAIFHC010000405.1:0-50000 GCA_021229015.1 Solen grandis
AAAAAAAATATGTTAAGAAAATTATTAGTGTTAACATTTTGCTTTAATGTTGACGTCATCAAAGTGTGTGTAATACACATTTATAGTTTATCTAGCTGTTACATTTTGAACATCGATTTGTTCATTGGTTAAAAATTAATTTGAAGAGACCAAAAAATATCGTTACAAATAATATATTTAATTTAAAAAAGTGTGCCATTTTTGTTACTTTTTTATTTTTTCTCAGCTACATTATACGGGGGAGGTAAAACGATCGGCAAACTAGAGGGAAGTTGTTCGGTTTAATGTTGCTACGCTTAATAAATGAATCCGAAAAATATTATGGAAAAATGTGTTAGAATCGAAATAATCTGTCTCTACCGGTGCGTTGTTGTTTATTTACACACAGGTTTGTCGTTCAGGTACGAATAATTATATCACTCGGGCTTCGCCCTCGTGATATAATAATTCGCACCTGAACTCCAAACCTGTGTGTAAATAAACAACAACGCACCGGTAGAGACAGATTATTTCTTAAGTAGAGAAGTTATGGCCAACGTTATGATTCCGGACGATGATTAAAGACGACGACGACAATGCGAACGCCGGATTACGACAATAGCTCATATTTTTTTCTTCTAAAAACAGACAAGCTAACAAAATGGCTCTTACTGTTTTTCTCCTCCTGGTATCTGGCATCTGCCTGGATTGTGGCAGCTTGCTGTATATTCTTTATCTGCTGTTCTCCAGCGACAATCACAGCCTCAACCTGTTGGATGCCTTTATCTTGTATAACTCTACTGTGCACCTCAACTTCAGTTTTCATCATCTTTCTTTGTTTATCACCTCCCAAACCAATACTATCAATGGCTCTCCTCTCTGCCTGTATACCACTGTTTACAACAGAGTGTTGCTGTTTCTCACCTTCTTCCAGAACTGCTTTTACTTGACCACTGCCTTCATTCCCTATTTCTATGCCGCCCTTAAGCCCTGGGACTTGACAGCTAGTTAACCCAGCCAATGATCGACAACATCAGAGTATGAGCATAGATGACTTTATTCTCTTATGTCGCTGGCATGAATGTGGTAAAAGCTGCAATCATAAACAAAAAGGATATTCACTAACTTGAACATGTAACATTTAGTATGAATTTCTATTTGTCTTTAAAATAAACTTTCATAAAAAAACAATTATGTTTGACAAAAAAACAAATATTTCAAATACTGAAGAATTTACCTCTAAATCAAAATAGCAAGGGCTGGACAAGCAGCTTATAATTTACTTTAATCACAACAAACCAGAATACTGACAATTATGATTATACAATATATAATGCGCAAGATCTTTAAATATTTATTACAAAGTTTGTTATATGCAGCTACCTTAAATACTGTTGAACTACCTTAAGGCATTAAGAACATACGGCACTCAAATATGCTTAAAAGATATACATGAAATAAATTCTAAAAACTTCTTGTGTTAGCAATATAACATCTGACAGCATATTTTGAATATAATTAACTGTACCACCTCTCATATTTCTAACAAGCTCACGGAAGCTACATTTCTATATTGTTCAATAGCCAAATGATAAAACTGTAGTAAATGTTCTTACAGAACAGATCTTAAAAACCACAAAATTCACACAGCAGTGAACGTTACACTTAAATGCTACAGCATATAATTTTACCCAAACAGTTAACATATAAAAATATTGTTCAACTTTGGCCCAAAACTTGAGGTACGACGCCATGCTGGTCCGGGAACTACACTTGCATGGGCTATACTGACGATATACCAAATGACACATAGATGACAATGGCTCAAATACAAAATAGCATAATTTGTTCATCATATTCGCGTATTTACTTACACCAAGGTGACTTTATAGGCCTTTAACAATACGATTTGGTCTTCCGGAGAAGAAAAACGCACCATCATAAGCCTCCATTTCGTACCTTCACACAGGAGAGTTTCTAAACTCAAAGGCTTCACACTGTTATTTATACTGCGGTCTCACACCATCATAACGGAACAGCACAATTTCTTTAATCTGTTTTTCTCCCACACCAGTCAAGGTCTCTGTTAGCTGGTTGCCTTTATCTTGTATATTCTCAACAGCAACTCTCTTGCACAGCTCCACTTCAGTTTTAATCACTTTCCTTTGTCTAGCAGTCCAAATTAACTTCATCAAGAGCTCTGCATACTAATTATTCTTTCTGTTTTTCACCCTCTTCTTTTATTGCCTCTACTTGCTTACTGCCTTCATTCTGTACCATCTGCCTGACCTCTGTGATATTCTCATCAGTTATCTCAAATGCTGAGGTCTCCAGCTGAAAATACAAACACTCATTTAAAAAATAATATGCTCATCTAGAACATAACAAAGCTACATTAAGCTAAATCTATCACTAAAGGTGTTTACTGCCCCCCTTCCAACCTCATCTTGCTCTGCTTGTTACAGATATCAGCTGGTATGTCAGGTTAACAAGGGGTTTTGTCATGTAAACTGTATGTAAGACAAAGACCATTTTAAACGTTAATGGCTAGTTCTATACCAAATAAACCAACCATTGGCTGGAGGAAGAAGATGACTGTTTTCAAAACTAATGAACAGACTTTTACATGACAGCTACAATGAAATGACCAGTACCAGAAGTTCTACTGTTTATCTAAAAGTTAACTTGAACTACCGGTATCATTGAAGATAATGGAATACCCCCTGCATATTGCCTTGTCAGAGAAAAGAAAGCATAGGCCATATCACCAAAGAGTCCCTGCATGCAATCATAAGATACATTTAATTATGAAATAAAGTGAGATCATAAAAATTAAGTGGAGTTATGGTTCTTGGACAAGGCACTTCAACTACTCATCATCTATCCATATTTTTTTAATTTAAAGTAAATCTCTTTGATAGTTTTCAAGCTATGCTCCAGATAAAAAATAATCATCACTAAATAATCAAAGTGCCATAACCCTGATAAACATTGTAATAAAACATGTTGATAATATGCACAACAGTTTCATCTGATTATTGTGGTACTGATCAATCCTTGTAAGTTTCATCTGATTATTGTCAGGGGTTTGGGAGATAAAGTGCAGACAAGAATGTTACACATTACATACAATGTATACATATAGCATAAAATACATAGGGCCATAATTCTGTGATAAATCAACCCATCCAAACATACCTATGCCATGCATAAATAGAGTTGATACTGATCAATTCTTTGAGGTTTCATCAAATTCAACCATGGGAGATAATGAGCAGACAAGATTGTGTCTACAGACAGATGGATGGACGAACGGACAAGCTGAAGCCATTATACCCCCCACATCTTTGTTACAAACAGACAGACATGCAGAAGGAGAAACGATCCCTATATGTCATCTCTACTTACAGCAGGTGACAAAAACCAGTGGAAGATTATTATCTACCATGGTTTCTGAAGCCCCTTAACATATTCATAAAGTTTCATGTCGACATCATAAATGGTTATTGAGATATAAGCTTGATGGTAACTTAATGCAAAACTTTATCCAAAAAGCTACAATGCCAATGTTAACACAAGAGTGACTATAATAGCTCTCATGTTCTTCTAATAGTCAAGCTATCTTCTCCAGGCAGCTGTTGTAAATATTTCTTTCTAGATACAACACTGCTTGGATGCAACACTACTATTTTGGCCAATGAAGTGTCTTTATTTTATCAAAATTAAAACTATTTCAGGTGGAAAATTGCCATGGAAAATAAAACTTTTTTAATTTTTCAAGACTGAACCTACTGCACATATCTCACATGACGATGGAGAATATAGTACAATCTCCAGTGTACTAAATTATCCCATTACCAGTAACACACAGAGTTTGGGTTTAGGATGGGGAGGTCACTCACTGCTTGGAAATTTGTTTGTCAAAGGTACATGTGACCATTTACATAGTAAAGTAATAAAACACTCAATTAGGTCAATATTGAATGTACATTTTTCAAGTAATAAGAGATATACCACTTTGGTATGTTGCGGCCAGGCAGTAAACCCATGTTACTCTAACCACTAGGCCACTGGGACCAGTGTTTTCACATGTCAAGTGCATACATTTTTAATTTTGGATGTGAATGATTACATCCACCCTAGACAGAATTTGAAAGTATATTTTGTATTATTGAATGATTGTTTATTAGGCTTAACATTCCGCTGACAGTATTTTAATCATTATGAGACTGTGTAAACAAGTGACAAATTATAGTGCTACCACACATCAATCATGCATTAAATGTGCTTGATACACACATCATATATGCTTAGACATGTGACTTGATACCACACATCAATATCATGCCTTAGACATGTGACTTGATACCACACATCAATATCATGCCTTAGACATGTGGCTTGATACCACACATCAATATCATGCATTAGACATGTGGCTTGATACCACACATCAATATCATGCCTTAGACATGTGGCTTGATACCACACTTTGTCACATTATTCTGACACCAGGCCTACCAGTCCTTGGACTACTATTATATGCTGAGCACCAAGCAAGGACCTATACATATACTATTTTGACTATTTATTATAATCACGACATTTACCAGTCCTGTTAACTGTTGTAAGATGTTTTATATATTTAAACTCTGACTTATTTATTCCCTTTACGTTTAACTTCATGATGAGGGAACACATTGACATTACAAATCCTGCAACACTATACATAATCATAGAAAGCTAGAAATCAAATACTTTACACATTTTCATTCAAAAACATTTCCACTGATGCTTTTGCAAGAAACATTCGAAGCAAATTAATTCAATTTAATTCTTTGACTGGCATTTCAAATTTCATAGGATTACCGACCATAACTAACCAGGAAGTCACATAAACAAGAGGGCCATGATGGCCCTGAATCGCTCACCTGATTATAAATGAGCAACATATGTTGGATTTTTCATATGACCTACTTTTTGACATCACAAGACCCACTTTCGAGCTTGACCAAGATTTTAAAGAAACAGACATTCCAACCAAGTTTCATGAAGATTGGGCCAAAAATGTGACCTCTAGAGTGTTAACAAGGTTTTCCTAAGATTTGACCTCATGACCTACTTTTTGACCCCACAGGACCCAATTACTAACCTGTCCAAGATTTTATGGAAACAAACATTCTGACCAAGTTTCGTGAAGATTGGGCCAAAAATGTGACCTCTAGAGTGTTAACAAGGTTTTACTAAGATTTGACCTCATGACCTACTTTTTGACCCCACATGACCAAAATTCGAAATTGTCCAAGATTTAATGGAAACAAACATTCTGACCAAGTTTCATGAAAATTGGGCCAAAAAATGTGGCCTCTAGAGTGTTAACAAGGTTTTACTAAGATTTGACCTTGTGACCTACTTTTTGACCCCACATGACCCAAATTCGAACCTGTCCAAGATTTTATGGAAACAAACATTCTGACTAAGTTTCATGAAGTTTGGGCCAAATATGTGGCCTCTAGAGTGTTAACAAGGTTTTTCTAAGATTTGACCTCATGAACTACTTTTTGACCCCACATGATACAATTTCGAACTTGTCCAAGATTTTATGGAGATAAATATTCTGACCAAGTTTCATGAAGATTGGCCAAAAAATATGGCCTCTAGAGTGTTAACAAGCCAAATTGTTGACGACGAACGACACACGTCGCATGACGGACATCGGAGGAAGGGCGATCACAAAAGCTCACTTGAGCACGGTGTGCTCAGGTGAGCTAAAAATAATACGAGTTCTAACCTATACTGGGACAAGATATCAAGTTTATTTAAAAGGACCACAGCTTACCTGTTTCAGTTTTGTTACAGCCTGCTGCCCTGCAGCATCGTTCAGCAGGGCCTGAGTACACGTCAGTGTCGCCTTCATGTCATTCAGATAGTGTGTCAGGTCATCATCAGACAGGGACTGACTTGGATTGTGTAGTATCTCATTCGTTGCTGTTTACACTGTAACCAGAAAGCAAGACTAACAATGATTCCTTGTTCATAAATAATAAGCAAAAAAAGATATGTGAAATAGTATTGCAAATATATCTCTAAATATACATCTATCAAGTGTCTTGACATAATGTTTCCCTAAAGGTGGATAGTTTCAAACCCTCAACCTTCAGATCACAAATCATACGCTGCACCACTGGACAATGGCATCCTCCAAGTTTCTACTAGCTATCAAGAATGATTTAACCCAAGAGTTTTTTTAGATGAAGTGTGCACAAAAAAATAAGTCAATCTATGAGTCATATGAAACATTTCAGAGATTAAATGCGACTGTATTGCTCATATACAAGTCAAAGTTTGCTAAGCACCACCCGCTATTTTCCCATAGAGTCACATGAAAACACATGCTGAATGTAATGCTATGTACCAGAAAGGAAAGCGTTAGCTGACAATCAATTTTACGCATAGTTTTTGTCAAAATGATAGAAAAGAGACTCAAAAATGAGTTACAACGATTTAGCCAATTCCTGTCATTATTTGCAAAATTCACAAAAGTGTGTTTTTTTGCAAGAAATGGCATTTTATAAATGGAAGTTAAATCTTGTGATCAATACAGAAAAAAATCACCATGAACAGGCCAACATCGTCACAAATATCCTTAAAAGTATTCCATTTAGAAAACAGAAATATTTGAAGATCAAAGTTCTGAATTTAGCTGACTTTAAATTTTAAGGTGTTTTCTCAAAATTCGGACTTTCTAATTATAATTAATTCCAGTATTGAGGATCCGAAAGGCTTATTTCTTCTAACTATTAGTAAGTTTGGTACATAAACAATACTTCTGCATAAAAGCAAGATTAGTTTTAATGTAAAATTTAATGTAGCATGCCTTTAAAGTCGCTTGTCTAAGCATGCAATGCTACGGGAAAATAGCTGATGGTGCTTAGCAAACTTTGAGTAGTATAGTTAAACAAGAATTATCATTAAAAACAAGAAATGTTTGGAAAATATATATGCCCCCCTCATATGCCAAAATATTTATATAGCTATATGTATGTTGTTTGACTTCACAATGTGGATATGTCACAGAAATCAGAACTTACCTTGGTGAAGGTTTACAATTGATAATTATGAACAATGCTAAAAAGATGAAACTTAATCTTCACTGAAATACATGAAAATGAATTGGAGATGACTTATATAAGTGTATGAAATTTTAAGTGAAGTAACATTGTCAATAATATACAACGAAACGATTTTAAGTGTTTCATGGTCAGTTGGACAATACTTACTTAACACAGTGTTTGTAAGAATTAAACTTCTAACCTTGTGACCTTGACCTTTGAGGTACATACCCAGAGTCAAAAGGTGGTTCCTATTACTTACAACAATTGTGCAATACTTGATACAAAAGAGAACTTTGGAGTTATCAGCTGGACAATACTTCCTTAATACAATATTAAAGAGAATTTTAATGTATGACCTTGTGACCTTGACCTTTGAGATACAGACCCAAAAATCAATAGGGTTTTTTCAATTGTCATAAGTAACTATTGTGAAATGTTTGAGACCTAGGAGTCAATTAGATTTTGAGTAATCAGTCAGATAATGCCTAGTTTACAGTGTGAGAATTTAACTTATTCTCTCATGATATTGACCTTTGAAGTACAAATCCCAAAATCAAAAGGGGTCTTCTTCTAGGCATAAGCAACAACCATACCAAGTTTGAGATCTCAGGGTCAAAAGGAAATAGAGTTATCACTTAGACAAGACTTTCATATAAAAATATGTTAACAGGTAACCTTGTTACCTTGACCTTTGATGTATTGACACAAAAATCAATAGGGGTCTTCTACTAGTCATAAGCAACATCCATACTAAATTTGAGACTTTAAGGTCAAATAGAGCTAAAGTTATCACTCAAACAAGGTTTGGTCTACCGACAGACCGACCGACGGACCAACCAACATGTGCAAGCAATATGCCCCCTCTTCTTTGAAGGGGGGGGGGGGGGCATCATAATGGATACCCCCAGATACCGCTTCAATAAATGTCACAGTTTCTGTTATCATGTCAGACTGTCTTGATAAAGTTGAAGGGTAAAAATAACAACACACCAAAACCAAACAGAGCTCTGATACAATTATATATGTATCGCCAATAAAAATATTTAAATAAATTTAAATAATTATGAAAAAATAAGCTGATCATGACATGCCAAGGATATATGTAGCTTCTGTTCGTACTTATAAATGCTGTGAAGTTATATCAAAATCTGACCAATAGTAGCTGAGAAATAGAGCAAATAAAATATATTCAAGAAATATGGCAAGGGGGGGAATAACTCAAAGAAAATTGAAGCAAGCATGACATGCCTACAATATGAGCAAGTAGACTTAGCATTTATAATTGCTGTGAAGTTAAATGAAAAGTAGCTATTAAAGAAATAGTGTGAACAAAATATATTCAATAAATATAAAAAAGGGCCCAAATTCATATAAAATCAAGCAGGTCATGATGTGCCAATATCTAGACTTAAACCTTATTAATATTGTGAAGTTAAATCAAAATCAGACCATTGGTAGCCTAAATATAGTGTGGACAAAATATATTCAATGAATACAACATAGGGCCATAACTCATATAAAATCAAGCTGATGATGTGCCAACAATGTGCTCAACTTGGCTTGGTACTTATTAGTGCTGTGAAGTTAAATCAAAATCAGACTAAAGTAGCTGAGAAATAGCACAGACAAAATCTGTTTGAAAAGTATAATAAAGGGCCATAACTCATTTAAAATCAAGCAAATCATGAGTGCCAATGATAAGCGCAACAAGGCTTAGTACTTATCAGTCTTGTAAAGTTTGATCAAAATCCGAGCAAAGGCAGCCGATAGATAGGGTGGCCAAATCTCGTCTACAGATGGACCGACAGAAAGACAGATGTGGCTCCAATATAGCCCCATATATACTTTGTATCTGGGGGGTAAAATTACGGTTTCAAGAACATGTAAATAAATACTTTATTCCATCAGTTTATCTCTTGAAATGATATGGAAGGAATAATTTAATTCAAGTGTCCATTTGACTTGTAGGGATGTATGCATCCTAGTAAGCTGCATATTTTTGCTTGTTATGAACTGATCTTGTTTGATTCATGTATTTTTCAATGTTTATTTGGCTAAAATATCTATTCCATTATATCAATATACTAATATATCAATTAAATATACCTAAGGAAAGAAAAAAAGTAAAACCTATCTTAAACTGTAATCAAGGGAATAAGAGAAAGTGACCTCTTAACTGAGGTGATTGCTAAATAAATTTTATATATATATAACAAAATGCTAGTTTGGTAATATCAAAATTAACTGCTAAATACAGGTTAACCACTTAGTGTAGGTGGTCGCTAATACAGGTTTAACTGTATTCCTTTTGATCTGAAAAAAATCTCATACATTTTTTTTTTTGCCTTTCGTGAAGTCTGATGGATGAACTAATCAGTGGAAGGACTGATGAACAGACATATAAGAATTGTTAAATACCCACGGTTAATCGATATATCTTCTATAGGCCGTTGGATTTTAAGGCTAGATTTTGCTGTTTTAGGGTGTGTCAAATTATGCTATTTCTTTGGTCATATGATCATCACAGTCATTATAAGGGGCCGAGTTATACAGCTGCCAGACGCAGTCACTTTTTTATTGTTATGTGACTTTCAAGCCTCCATGCCAAAGAGTATTGCATTTATGAGGTCAGCTTCTTCAATGGTTGATTATATAATCAATAGCAGCTATACTTTATTACAACGGTTTGCTTGTCTATTTCCCTACAGCATGATGTTATGTAGTGAAACAGAATAAGTCACCGGGGATATCCGACAATGACATATAAGCAACTCCTACAAGTTTTTCCTTGGGGGATATAATAAGAATGTCACAGCATTCCTGTGTCCTGCAACCAGAAAATACAAACATACTTACTGATAATGCATGCTGATGCTCTGCAATACCTACACCAATGGACAAAATAATTGGACATCAGTTAAAACCTAAACTAACTCTTGGATCAGACTTTGCAGTGGTTATTGACGAAACTCTGAAAACATTTCACTATAAATGCACTTCTTGATTACCTTTATGAAATCATCTGGACCATGATCAACACTACTGACTGTTAAGTTGTGCTAGCGTGTAATGTTCTTCATATTAATCCCAATGTTAACCAGTCCACTGAAGTCTGTGTCTGTGGCAGATTTAACATTTTTGTACCCTCCTGTGTTGGGCAAAAAGTTTTTTGCAATCTCCCAGTGGTCTGTTACCCACTGGGAGATGTCTGAATTTTTCCAGGAGGGTCCCTTAAACCGGTGTTCTGACACTATAGCGTCAAATAAAGTCCCACATACACTGATGGGACAGAATCGTCACATATTCCTGAGACCTCTGGAACAAATGCAGTTTGGCCTTATTGAACATGATGATTGATGATGAGGCAGCAAGTTGTCTGCTGTACACTGACCACAGTTCTGTGAATGCTGACCAAGTTGACTTAATAGTGATGAATGAAACTCTCTAGCTTCATTGTCAATGAATGATTCTATTCCTTTTTTTGTAAATTTGAGGCCCAGACCTACCCGGACCCAGTTACGGTAGGATTGGTCCCTTATCTGGGTTTATATTTGTTGACTAAAGCAACGTTCTATTTGACAGGCGATAAGGTTTAATGAAATATTGGTTTTTTGTTGAGGTGTAAAGTGGAAAAAAGTCAAAGTCAATCGAACAGCATAGTAATTTATCTGTCAAGGTAAAATTGAGGAAAAACAATCAATTTCAGCATGATCATCCAAACGTGAAATATAGGTCACAGCAATAACTTTGCATAAATATAAGATAGATCATATAATGATGTACATGTGAACCTAATTTCAACAAGATGTGAAGTCAACTTCATAGAAAAAAAAATTAAACACAAAGGTAAACCTGAGAAAGAACAATCAATTTCAGCAGGTTCATTCAACCATTAAATATAGGTCACAGCATGAATTTGCATACATATTAAATAGATCATATCAAGATGTACATGTGTACCTAGTTTCATCAAGATGTGAAGCCATCTTCATAGAAAAACAAAGGGCCAAGATGGCCCTTGATCGCTCTCCTGAGAAAGATGATTGCTCAAGAAATAAAGATGCTAGAGTGTAAAGTGAAATCTGGCTTTTTTATGGTGAAAAGGGCATAACTCCTAAATTAACTTGTCAATATCAGTTATAATTGAACCCGATTGCGAAATTATGGGCATAAACATTGACTTAAAGTTTGAAAAAGATTGCTAAAAAAATGAAGATGCTAGAGTTTAATCAAAGTGAAATCTGGCATTTTTCTTATATTTAAAGGGGCATAACTCCTGACCTAATCAACAGATCTCAGCTTTAATCGAACTCAATTGAGACATTATTGTCATAAGCATTGCCATAAAGTTTGAAGATGATTGCTCAAAAGATGAAGATGCTAGAGTGTAAACAAAGTGAAATCTGGCATTTTTTTATATCAAAAGGGGCTGAACTCCTGACCTAACTGACCGATCTCAGCCAACTTTTATTCAAACTTAATCGAGACATTATGGTCATAAGCATTGCCATAAAGTTTGAAGATGATTGCTCAAAAGATGCAGATGCTATTGTGTAAACAACGTGAAATATGGCATTTTTTTTAATATTAAAAGGGGCTTAACTCCTGACCTAATTGACGGATCTTAGCCATAATTGAACTCAATCGAGATCTTATGGTCATTAGCATTGCCATAAAGTTTGAAGATGATTGCTCAAAAGATGCAGATGCTAGAGTGTAAACAACGTGAAATATGGCATTTTTTTGAATATTAAAAGGGGCATAACTCCTGACCTAATTAACGGATCTCAGCCATAATAAAACTCAATCGAGACATTATGGTCATAAGCATTGCCATTAAGTTTGAAGATGATTGCTCAAGAAATAAAGGTGACAGAGTGTAAACACTAAAAATTGTTGACGCCGCATGACGCACGACGGACGCTCACTTCCTGACCTAATTAACGGATCTCAGCCATAATAAAACTCAATCGAGACATTATGGTCATAAGCATTGCCATAAAGTTTGAAGATGATTGCTCAAGAAATAAGGTGACAGAGTGTAAACACTAAAAATTGTTGACGCCGCATGACGCACGACGGACGCTCACGGGATCACAATAGCTCACCCTGAGCTTTGCTCAGGTGAGCTAAAAACTTAAAAACTTAACACATAAAGTTAAACCTGAGAAAGAACAATCAATTTCAGCACGTTCATCCAACCATGAAATATAGGTCACAGCATAAATGTGCATACATATTAAATAGATCATATCAAGATGTACATTCATACCTAGTTTCATTGAGATGTGGAGTCATTTTCATAGAAAAAAAAACCTTAAACGCAAAGGTAAACCTTAGGTGTGACGGGTGAACGGACAGATAAACAGACGGACACAGAGACAGATAATATATATGCCCCCCAACAGAGTTGGCAGGGCATAAAAACCTTAAACGCAAAGGTAAAGCTTACGAAGAACAATCAATTATACCATGCTCATCCAACCATGAAAAAATGGTCACAGCCATCAATTTGCATAAATATTTAATAGATCATATAACAATGTCCATGTGTAACTAATTTCATAAAAGATGTAAAGTCATCTTCATAGAAAATAGCTTAAACACAAAGATAAACCTGAGGCAGAACAACCATTTTTTTTAATGTTCATCCAACCATAAAATAAAGGTCACTGCCATCAATTTGCATAAATTTTAAATAGGTCATATCATGAAGTACATGTGTACTGAGTTTCATAAAGATATGAAGTTATCTTCTTAGAAAAAAATCTCAGTGGTGATTTCCCTACAAAAGCCTTAAATCAAAATGGCATTTTCTAACCTCTAAATAATAATAACAAACAAGTTTTCCATGATGCACAAACTTGCCCATTTTGACCCTCAAATATTCCAAACTTTGTCTCTTTAACTGTATATAAGGTGTCAATTTACCCCCATTTGAAGAAAAACATCAAGGGAAAACCTTGAATAATGAGTTCAAAACAGAGTATCAAATCTAAATAGTTTCTTTTTAATCATATGTTTGTTTGTTTATTAGGTTTGACTTGACTATTTGAGTTTACTGTCGCTTCAACAGTATTTCAGTCATATAGCGACGTCCAGCTTATTACAGGTGGAGGAAGACCCGAATGCACAGAGGCATCTGGGTAGAACCAAAAACCAGCTGGAAGGCTTCCTCACATGAAAATCCAAATGGCCCTGCTTGGATTCGAACCCACACGGTGAGGGGCTGAGTGAGTGTTAAAGCGACTTTAACTTCTCGGCCACGGAGGCCCCTTATTAGGTTTAACATTCCACCTACAGTATTTCAGTCATTTGGAGACCATGTCTACTTGAGACAGATATAGTGCTGCAGTATCACATCATAAACATGTCATGATACCACACCCAGTCACATTATCCTGGGCCAAACAGTCTTGGAACAACCTTTTTATGCTGAGCGTCAAACAAGGGAGCTATACCAGTACCAGTTTTTTACGACTTTGGCAGGTTGCGGAAGGGGATCGAACCCACAACCTCCCGCTCCCGAAGCAGACGCATAACCACTCGGCCACTGGGGATGATGTTAATCATATGTTAACCTTTCCTTGTCTTGATCATTCGTGAGGATTTCTAATTTACTCAGAAGGAGATCCTGTCTAAATAAAACTTTTTTTCAGATAAATAGCTTTATACAAACTTGAATATTTCTCTTACTTGTAGTTTTTGTTATTGTTAAAGTGTATGTTACATATTTTTGTAATGCAATTGCATAGAGAGATTTATACATACACTACACAGGGGTAACGCTCCAAACTTGATTACTACCGCCCTGCCCACTGACAGCTTTAGTCTTGGAGATGACGGTATATATTACAGTTTCTCAGGTGATGGACCATCTCCACGACCAGAACATCCTCAATAAGAACCAGATTGGGCTCAGGGCTTGATGGTTGTATTGACGCCAGCAAGTAATGATGACAGACGATATAGTCTGACACCTTCACAACAAGCATCAAGTGACATGGCAAGTTTTTTTTCCAGTATTTTTTTTCTCAGAAATACATGTACTCAGTATACAAATTCATTTCATATAAGAGAATACCATTTGAAAAAGGCTTTCAGATTTGGCTCACATTAAAAAAAAGAAATAAAAATTGTCACATCTATTGTATGCATTCAATCAACAGTTTTTGCTGTTTTGGCTGTCCAATTAACAATGAGAAAGGAATCATTAAAATTCAATTACCTTTTCAATAGAAAAATGTGTTTTCAGAATGTCCAAAAGAAGCCTGTTTAGTCAATAATTGGTGTAAAAGAAAGTAGCCTAGGTATGGAGCAAAAAGTGCCACAATATATGGAAATGCTGAAATATATGGATTAAGCAGCAACCTTACGTAATAATGACACAGCTATTTCTGCACTGAATAAAGATAAATATGAGATTTAATTACTGTAAAAAAGAAAATCACAAAATATACTAGAGGACCAAGATGGCCCTGAAGATGCTAGAGTGCAAAAGTAAAATCTGGCAATTTTTAATATTACAAGGGACATAACTCCTGACCTTTTGGCCGATATCAGCCATAATCGAACATGGCTGAAAGAATATGGCTATAAACATTGTTCTAAAGTTTGAAGATGATTTAACTTGAGAAATGAAGATGCTAGAGTGCAAACAAAGTGAAATCTGGCATTTTTTAATCCTAAAAAGGGCATAACTCCTGACCTAATTGACCGATATTAGCCATAATCTAACTTGGCTTACAGATTATGCTAATAAACACATTGTCATAAAGTTTGAAGATAATTGCTTAAGAAATGAAGATACTAGAGTGCAAACAAATTAATTGTGGACGATGGACAGACAACGGACATTCATTGATCCAGATAGCTCACCTGAGCACATGTGCCTAATTCACAAAACTGAGGCCAAAAAAGTTTAAAATATCTAATCACAAGACACACTTAAATTCAACTGTTATTCCTCAATTATATGCATAATTCAACTGAATTATATTTTTTGATATACTCACAGCATGTTTTGTGGAAAAGATGAAACCATCAACACATCTGGCTGACACAAATCTCCAACTTAAAATAAACAGATCACATGATGTATGTTGTGACATATTTTTTCCGTGTTTCCTTTTTGTTTTCTTTAAATATGAATGCTGAACTGAGTTTAAAAAAAAATGAAATTATTATAAATAATAATTTTTTTTTATTTTCAAAATATTGCAACAAGCAAAGTGGTCAAGTATTCGAAAAACATACCTGACGTAATTATTGGAAATACTATAATACTATTTGATATCATTTCAAAAGGAGAACATACAGTTCATTATTCTTATTTTGAATAAAAATCTATCAATATTGCCCCTATCAATGTACTGTCTTGCAGCTCTTGCCAACACAAAATAGACCATAAGGAAATGAAACCAAAAGTAGAACTCAGTGTATCGTGAGAAACATAAAGTCGTGAAGAAAATTCATTTATGACTATTGCATAACCGAGGCTTTTTTTTTTTTTTTTTGAAGTGCCCTTGAGCCACTGTCAGCACCGTGAAAATAACTGCTATGTTTAGAAATGTGTAGTGTGGTATTTATGTGTAGAGAGGGGTATTAGCCATGCAGAGTGGTGTATTGGCAGTGGGATTTGCCCGTGTATGTAGGTTAATCAAGCTTTATAGAATATCTCACGTCTGTCAAATCAGTTAAATTGGTTTGTTTGTTGGGGTAGAACGTTCCATCGTTTGTCAAGATGAGACAAATATAGTGATATCACATCATGGACAAGTGGCATGGCATTACACTAAGTCACATTGTCCTGACAATGGGATCTGCCATTATATGCTGGCCAAGCAATTGATCAACACCAATACCACTTGAACGAATCTGGAATGTTGTGGCCAGTGTAGTCCAAAATTTAGGAACTCGTTTACCAGTTTATTAAAAATTTTGCATGAATTGTACATTTTGTGCAAATTGAAATTAATGTAGGTGATAATTATTAGAATTTGTAAGAAACGTCATCTGCAGCATTCAGCATTTTAGTCTCAAATGACTGGAATACTGTAGATGGGACCTTAAACCCAATGATCAACAAACAAATATTCAGCACTTTGCATTTAATTGTCACTTAAGTATAGAATATATTAAGACATTTCTACAGACAATAGAAAACCGAAGCAAGTGTAGGCTTCTATTGTCTGGAGGAATGTTTAAATCACTTCATGAATACTTCTAGGTCTGCTTTTGAACAACTGTCCAAGAAAAGGATGAAACTGGCTTTCCTGCAATAATTCATAATAAGTTCTTGAACAGTGAATGTCTGATTTCATTCAATGGCTGATTTCCCATCATTTTTTGGAAATGAACAGATATGTAATATAAGCTCTTAAGCATGACTTCTGTAATTGAAATGCTCTTACAGTTCTTGAATATTAGAGCTTTGGAATCCGAAGATATGACAAGGTGATTTAGTTCTAAAAATAGTATTTAATTTTTAAAACATATTTCCTTTAGATGTTTTAAAATGTTCAAGAATTATCTTTATGGAAACATATTTTGTTTATTTATTCAATAAATAATCCAGAAGCAGTTCCAGAACAATTGTTCTAGAACTGAGCATGGGCCATTTCCTGGGCTGTTCTCTCCTTGTTCAGGGGTCAATTTATTTTTCAAATAGTACTCATCCTGCAGGATGAGTAACTTATAAAAATAACTCTTCCTGCATTGACATTACTCGTCCTTCAATTAGATATGAAAAAATTAAAGTAATTTCAGCATTATCAGCTTCCGTTCTGCAACAAATAGATGCTCTCGACTGATTTACATGTGCATGAATATGAATGGATAGTGGAGGAGGCGTAAAACCAATATTTTGGGGTACGCAGTCTAAAGGCTTGCAATATTATTGTAACATGGTTATTCACCGGCACCTAGACTCTTTGGTTTCCCTGGTAATGCTTAATCAACAACTGAATATTTTACTTTATTCACAACATTTTATTGAAAATGTTAGACAAGTGTTATAATATTTATCATCTGAATATGTTATTGTACTGATTGAAACTATCACGCTTTTTATAATATTCTGAATTGGTTTTAAATATGGTGTATAGTTTTAATAAGGTTTAATATGAAATTAAATTGCCATGATATCTTCCTAATAATATTTAAAAAAAATTGATCAAACCATTTTTATGGATACCGATAGATACCAGGATATTGCAACATATAGGATGCTGAATTTTATCATCCTCAGCTGCATTTCCGGTTTCATTTTCATTCTTATCTTGGAAATGATTTGAACAAATATTCTGCCACGGACAAGCTGCTATGAGGTAGAAAGTGATGCCTGTTTTCCCTAAAAAATCTACTCGTCCTGCAGAACGACCTGAATGCGAAAGTTTACTTGTCTTGTAAAATTTCGACTCATAACTACGAGCAGACAAGTGGAATTTTTAGCCCTGTTGTTTTGTTTATGAAATGAACATATCTTTCTAAATGGTCATAAATTGTTCATGATTTTTTTAAATGATTCCATCTTCTGTTTTTTTAAATCTACATCATGGACAATTCAAGAACTATTAAAAATTCATTATATGTTCATGATTATTTGAGACCCACATCAAATGTACTTCAAAAACCTCGGTATTGCTTTCTATGAATTAAATAAAAGAACTGTTCATGTTTTCTGAATTTATCAAATGCTCTGTCATAAATATTATGTATGGACAATTCAAGAATTACTGAAGATTCATTACATATGTCCATCTTAAGTTCAAGAACTACATCAAACCGGTACACTTCAATAACTATGTCATATCATAGGAACTTGATATTCAGTAAAAAAAAAAAAAAGATCTTGAAAAAATCGACCTCTTTATATATAAATAGACACAAGGGATACAATGCCTTCCATCTCCGATACAGGAATTATTTGTTGGGGCAGTTTTACAAAGGATTTTTCTAGTCCGGACAATTATAGGGGTTAATTCT
Source organism: Solen grandis (assembly GCA_021229015.1). Taxonomy (NCBI): domain Eukaryota; kingdom Metazoa; phylum Mollusca; class Bivalvia; order Adapedonta; family Solenidae; genus Solen; species Solen grandis. The sequence goes on from JAIFHC010000405.1 coordinate 18,081, forward strand.
CTCAAAATATATCCATACCATGAATGTTTTATGCCACTGAAAAACACATCTCTATCGCTAATTTCTCATGTCGTAGCAGCCATGACGTGACGTCACAGTTTTACAACCAGCAGTGAAGGTAGAATTAAATATTATTATTTTATAAATTTGTTTTATGTAAGCAGTGTTCTCTATTGTTCCAAATTGAAATTTAGAAGATCTATCTGATTTTATACGAATGCTGATTTCATAATTACAAAAACAGAAGGGAAAACCCCAACAAGCAAGGTAACTCTTTCAAACTGTCCATAAAAGAGTAAACTAATACCTTCACTGCGGGTTTGAAACTGTGGAGTCACGTCATGGCTACTATGATATGTGAAATTAGCTGTAGAGTTGTGTTTTTCAGTAGTATAAAATCCGAAACATTACTGGTAAGGATATACTTTGAGAGGTAATTAACCCCTGTAATTGTTCGGACCAGAAAAATCCTTTAAGCTGTCCCAACAAATATTCCTGTATCGGAGATGAAAGGCATTGCTTTCCTGGTGTTTACTTATTTATAGATAGGCCAATTTTTTATCTATTTTGAGGTCGATTTTTTATCTATTTTACTGAATATTGGTGTCCTGTGGTCATATTCATTATCAGTTTATGATTGACATTGTTAACACTTCAATAGTCCTATTATATTGTGATATTTTTTAGTTTGGTCGCTTTGACCTATTAGTATTCTGTCGCTTTGTGATATTTATTTAGTTGGGTCAAAGCAACACAACTAAAAAAATATCACAAAGCGACGGAATATTAATAGGACTTAAACACTTCCAAGAACTTTATGAACATTTCAAAATTGTGTCAAATGCATCATCAGTTTATCAACAGTTCAAGAACTCTTTAAGCAATATTCATAAATAGTGCATGACTGGCTTGAAATGTTTATGATTTCATGAACTGCATTTTGCAGGTGAGATAACCGCGCAAAATCTTTAAATTATAAATCGAGATATGCCCAGCCGAAAAGAGGCCTTGGCCGAAAAAGATAACGTCGGGATAAATTCAACTAGTCCGATCTTCGAAATTTCCACTAATACACAAATCAAAATAAATTAATAACATTATTATAATATTTAATAAATGATTTCAAATTTAAACATACCCTTTCGTCTTTGATGCCGACAAGTCCCAGAGAATAAACAAATGGAACTAATAAAACAAGGGGGATAACTACTGCAAGCCAGTCATACTATATCTGCCAATATTATTATTAGTAGTAGACAATACATGTCATATGCACTTATAAGACACTTTTGCAGCCATTTCGTATGGTATAAGTAAATACATGCCAAAATCTGAAAATGATTGTTACTTTCAAATCACCACTACATGTGCATGTATGTAGTATATATACTATGTGCTGCCACAAACTTACAGTACTTTCAAGTACTTATATTAATCATATTACTGTCCGGTGATGTAGAATCCATCCCAGGCCCAGAGCCCTTTGTGTATGACAGCCGCCCAGGGGTCGTCAGCATAGCGCATCTTAATAAGAAGCATCCGGAATAAATTAGATTTCATACTTCAAAATCTATCTTAGACCTTGATATATTATGTTTTACAGAGGCACATTTATCGACTGATTTTATTTCACTGACAAGGAAAAAACCAAATGTTTAAACGAACATTTTACATCGGTATCTGAGTTAGATGTCTCCAGGGTCTCTTAAATACTTGTATATATAGAGACCCTGATGTCTCCAATATTTATCTATCACAGTTTGAATATAAAATAGACATACCAATGGACAGAATTCATATTAACCAATCTTTTCACAATCTGAAGTTGAGAAAAATCATTGTCTGAATGTATACCTTCAAAAACTATTACCATCCGATGTCATTATAAACCTTGGTACGATTCCGAAATTAGGCATTTTTCAAAATATAGCGATGGACATTATATAGCTCTATTGCACTAAAATGAAAAAAAATCTAGGAAATTGGTCAACATATAAAAAAATACGCAACAAAGTTAACAATTTAAAGAAATTTGCAAAACAAAGGTTTTTTGAGAACATTTCACGTAAAATCGAAAATTTTAGTACAATTGCAAAATGGCAAAACCGACTGGAAAGCATTAATTGATATTATGAATAAATTTGAATAAGCTGGCACAATTCCTGTACTGAAGCTGAATATTAATGGTATCACAGATAATTTACTTAGCAACAAAACTCTTTGCATATGATAGTCTTTAGCAAGTACTACTACAAACCTAAATGATTTTGAATATATTTTTAACCATTATTTAAATGTTGTTGAAAATTGAAATTGGTCAAAACAGCGGCTTGTTACATTTTGTGATGAAGAGACAAACCTCTATGGTATGTGTTAACCAATTCAAGTCAAATGAATGGTTCTATTGAATGTCTGCTAAATTTATCATTGCGCGCTTTACATTTAAATGCATACCTGTCTACAAAATAAGTGTACCTTAGTCTGGGTTTAATATTTAAAAGGTGTCTTACATACTCAGTGTCCCAATAAAATCAATATATCAACGTGAAATCCAGTTTGAGACTCAGTTACCTTATTGTGTACTTATAATTTGCCTTATCGGTTTAGCGGATTTCAATCGGCCCCACCAGTAGTTTTTAACTTATTTATTTTACGTCGATTGGGATGGTCATGTGTTGGACCAGTACTTTGTGTCCGGGAAGGTAGCGAAAAATTCTTGCCTCCAACGGGGTTTGAATCCACAACCTTCGGATCTGTAATCAAATTCATTACTTCTGGACCACAGCCCAACTATTCACCCCCCACCCCACCCCAACCTCATCTCCGGGATGCCCCCTCCCTGAATTTCAAATGCAAAACATAAAAGAGAGGGTCATTTGGAAACATTTATAAGTTCTCGGGAGAGGGAAAGTTAAATCATCTGATTGAGTCGGTTGAAGATGTTTACATTTAAATCTCTAGCGTGAATATAGCCAAATAAGTAGCAAATAATAATGCAAAAAAATGAAGCACACCCCAGGCAAACAGAAATAGAAACAGACCTAAATTTGAATATACCCAATAAATGCTTTGTGAGAAGAAATAAGATTTTCAGCAGAGGTATTATCTGCTTTTCAGGAAAAGTGCATATTTTCATATAGGTATACACAAATGTTTCTTTTAGCATGAATGCATAATATATCAAAAGATATACACGTATCAAGACATGTTCTACTTTCTAACATATTTAGAAAAACAGATAGGGAAGTATCGACCACATGCCCATTACTGTTATAATTAATATAGTTGCGCATGTACAGAAAAAACAGGGGGCCGCCTTGGCTAAGCTGCTACAGTCATGGACTACAAACCTCTCAGCCCCTCACCGCTGTGGGTTCGAATCCCGGTAGGGACTTCGGATTTTTCATGTGAGGAGGCCTTCCAGCTGACTTGTGGTAGGTCGGTGGTTCTACCCGAGTACCTCTTCGGGGTCTTCCTCCACCTGTAATTAGCTGGACGTCGCTATATAATTGAAATACTATCGCAGCGACGGTAAACCCCAATACAACAACAACAACAACAACAGAAAAAACAACAACAAAGAAACTTCCTTTAATAATATGATGTATAGACTCTATCTATAGATATGTTTTCGTGTCTAAGAATTTGTTGTTTTGTATTTCATTTTTATGGTGTGTTTTATTTAGGAGAGGGAGCAGCAGAACACTTGTGAACAGCCTGTGTTCTCAGAAGAGGATTATTTCTCCGTTTGATTGTTTGTATGCTGAACTTTTAAGTTCTTTTGAAATTATTTCAGTCATTATTTTGATGACTATGTTCAATTCAGGTGTGTATCTATAGTGCTGCCATACTGCAACATTACTGTGGACAAGTGCTGTGATATCACACCTAGTCACATTATCCTGATACCAGGCAAACCGGTCCTGGAACCATCCTTATATGTTTGGGAGATATACAAGTTTAATTTATGAGTTAATGGTGTTGTTATGTTGCAACCTGGGATACCTCTCTGCCCAAGACGGACTCTTTAACTACATGTACTTAGCCACCGAGGACGGACCCGATACCATCATTATAGCATACCATCCTATAACTTCAATTGTAACGGATATATCGACCCCCTTTAAATTCATAATCAAGAAATAATGGATTGTTTCCTGATCTCAGCACCCAAGCAGATATAAAACTTACTTTGGGTAATCTATGTTTTTCTTCCTATTACAATTTGTGCAATATTATCCTTGCATAAGTCTAGATACAACCCTATTACCAGATCATCTGACTTAATCGTCCAATAAAATGCTAGCAGTTCGTTGAAAACTTGAAAAATATTTTGCATAAAATGATCCGTGGGGGTTGATATAGAGAACATATGCTTGCTACTTGATCTTAGGCGTCATGTTTTGCATGTAGTCTTATAAAATGAACCCAGTGATACTGACTGAACCATCACGAGTATTGTCAATCAAACAGGAGTTGGGTTCATAACACAAGGTCAAAGGTAAAGCTGTATGGCCTACGTGACAAACTGTAAATATGTTATTGTTAAAAAATTCTGTCAAATTTAAAATATAAACGATAACTAATGCCTGAAACTATCTAGCCATTCATAGAATTACAGTTTGTCCTATTTATTTGTACAATGAAATACTTGTATTTTGTTCAAAACTTGAAAAAGATTTTGTTTTAGATGAACTGCGAGTTTTTGATATTGGAAAAATATAATTTTATAGTGCGTACGTGACCAAAGCAAATTATGGGCAGAGTAAGTTGTGGCAGTGACTGCTATGTTTTGTTAATTCAGAATATAAATGAGTAGAATACACAATGGGGAAAAAAGGTGGTTTTGTACTCCAACAGGTACACCTCCCCCATAGTACTGATGATAGATGGGCAAATAGAGCCCCAAGCCGTAGTTCAGTAAGGGGTACAATAGAGTAGAAAAAAAGCCAGTGGTAGAATTGGGATACACTCGAGTACGAAAAAAACGTGGCAAAATTGGGGATAGTACGAAGAAGCCAGAGCGGTAGCAAAGTGTATGCAGGCCAGCCCACTTCTATAGTGCCAGCATACCCAAAGTAGTAGGTGCAGATGTCTACTGGAAGTTTTGTACTCCCAACTAGAGAAATACAGATAGCGAGTATACCAGGTGGAGCTCTACCACAAGAAGCCTACACCGAAATATGGTCTGGCGCGCTATCTGTATGGAAGGTGAAGGAGAAGTACCACATCTCCCAAAATAGATACTACCGAATTTGCAGTGATGCCGGTGGCTATACAGCACCAAGGGGTACAAAACTTTCTCTAGAAGCCTACACCGAGATACAGTCTGGAAACCTGTCTGTATGGGAGGCAAAGGAGAAGTACCACATCTCCCAAGAAAGATACTATCGGATTCGCGACAGTACTCCAGAGGAAGACTTCACAGAGTAAGATACTGAAAAAGAAACAGAGAAGACGAATGGAACTGCCTTGTAGATAAATTTTCGCATGTACTTCTTTCCGTTGCAGAAAAAGAAAACCAGAACAGATGGGGTACTGTTTCTACGAACGGTACGAAATTCCTAGCCAATTTCTAGAACTATTCATAGTCACATACTCCGGCTTCATACGGTAGGAAAAAATACTGGACTTTGTCTACCTGTACCAACCCAACGTCTATTGCCCATCTACTGGCCGCCTCAGGATAGTTGTGCAAAATATGAAAAAGCCGGAAAAATGGCATACAGGGAAATGCGTCGACTGCCCCACTACTCGCAGACATCAACTCTACATGTAGATGCCACACAATAGACCACTGCTTCTCCAGCAAGTATTAAGTTCTTTGGAAAAACAAAGACCTGCCAATATTTGAAGACAAGAGGGCCATGATGGCCCTGGATCGCTCACCTGATATCATTAGGCTATGTAAAATCAAGTGACCCCTGGGGCAGAGCCAATTTTGACCCCAGGGTCATGATTTGAACAAACTGGGTAGAGGTCTATTAGCCCATGTTACATACCAAATATCTAAACTCCAGACCTTGTGGTTTTTGAGAAGAAATTTTTCTAGCTTTTTTTCCAAAATAAGTCTATGTAAAATCAAGTGATCCCTGGGGCAGGGCCAATTTTCACCAAATATCTAAACGCCAGGCCATGTGTTTTCTAGTTTCCTAAAAAGAAGAATTTTCAAGTTATTTCTATATTAGCCTATGTAAAATCAGTTGACCCTAATGGCGGGGCCAAATTTGACCCCAGGGCCATGATTTGAACAAACTAAATATAGATCCACTAGACAATGCATGATTCATGATTTGAACAAACTTGGTAGAGGTCTATTAGCCCATGTCACATGCCAAATATCTAAACTCCAGGCTTTGTGATTTCTGAGAAGAAGATTTTTCAGGTTTCTCCTATATTAGTCTATGTTAAATCAAGTGACCCCAGGGGTGGGGCCAATTTTGACCCCAGGGCCATGATTTGAACAAATGTAGAAGAGATCCACTAGACAATGCTACACACCAAATATCTAAACACCAGGCCTTGTGGTTTCTGAGAAGATTTTTCAAGTTTTTTCCTATATTAGCCTATGTAAAATCAGGGACCCCTTTGGTGAGGCCAAATTTGACCCAATGGTCATGATTTGTAAAAACATTGTAGAGACCCAGTAGACAATGCTACATAACAAATATCTAAACTCCAGGCCTTGTGGTTTCTGAGAAGAAGATTTTTTCAAGTTTTTCCTATATTAGCCTATGTTAAATCAAGTGACCCCTGGGATGGGGCCAATTTTGACCCCAGGGTCATGATTTGAACAAACTTGGTAGAGATCCACCAGACAATGCTACACACCAAATATCTTAACTCTATGCCTTGTGGTTTCTGAGAAGAAGATTTTTCAAGTTTTTTTCTATATTAGCCTATGTAAAATCAGGGCCCTGGGGGAGCCAAATTTGACCCAGGGTCATATTTTACAACTTGGTAGGATCATAGACATGCTAAACCAAATATCTAAACCCCAGGCCTTGGTTTCTGAGAAGAAGATTTTTCAAGTTTTTTCTATATTAGCCTTTGTAAAATCAGGGGACCCTGGGTGGGGCCAAATTTGACCCCAGGGCCATGAATTTGAACAAACTTGGTAGTGATCTACTAGACATGCTGACATACCAAATATCTAAACCCCCAGGCCTTGTGGTTTCTGAGAAGAAGATTTTTCAAGTTGTTTTCCTATATTAGCCTTGTAAAATCAGTGCCCATGGGGCGGCCAATTTGACCCCAGGGTCATATTTTACAACCTTGGTAGAGATCATAGATCATGCTACAACCAAATATCTAAACTCCAGGCCTTGTGGTTTTGAGAAGAAGATTTTTCAAGTTTTTCTATATTAGCCTATGTAAATCAGTGACCCTTGGGGGGCCAATTTGACCCCAGGGCCATGATTTTAACAAACTTGGTAGTGATCTATAGACAATGCTGAACACCAAATATCTAAACCCAGGCCTTGTGGTTTTGAGAAGAAGATTTTTCAAGTTTTTCTATATTAGCCTATGTAAATCAAGTGACCCTGGGGGGGCCAAATTTGACCCCAGGGTCATAATTTGAACAATCTTGGTAGAGAGTCATAAGATCATGCTACTTACCAAAAATCAAAAGGCTAGGCCTTGTGGTTTTGGAGAGAATATTTTTAAAATTTTCATTTTTAAAATCTATTTTTAGCTCCTGTGACCTAGATTTTTGACCAATCAAAATAATTTTAACAACTTTGGTAAAGGGCCCCATAATGAACATTCCTGTGAAGTTTCATCAAAATCCAGTGAGTAGTTTAGAAGGAGATGTTGTTTAAATAAATTGTTGACGACGGACGCACGCACGGACGGACGACGGACAAAAGGCGATCATAAAAGCTCACCATGAGCACGTTGTGCTCAGGTGAGCTAAAAAACGAGTGCAACTAGAAGTACCAGAGAAAATCAAAATCCCCGATACAGTTTGCAATATTGAAAACCTAGAAGACAAGGATTGCCTGGGCTGGACGCTACGCTACATACAAACTGTGCAGAAGTTGGCCAAAATATGCCCATGCAGGAAAAATACATGCATATTTCGACAAATTGCGGGGGAGGACCTCTGCAACAAAATAGGCCTAGATCTAGCTCCACAGCCGCCAGGGAGGAAGAACATCCCACGTGCGGGGTTGGCAAACTATAGCTCGCCTAGAGGGAAAGAACTGGATATAGTTCTGCCTCAGGCAACATGGAGGAGAGCAGGAGATATGCCACCAGGAGAATATACTTGTAGGAATTTTGCAGTAGGGAGGTGCAACACAAAGAATGTATTGCTGCTACTGCTGTCCGACAAAGAACATAAAAGATGTTCCTGTGTATGGCTACCACATAGACCAGGAAGTTCACTAAATTGGTGGGATAGAGAAGCTGCGGGTCTATAGAGAAGAGTTTGTAGGCCACCTGGGAAAACACAAAGCCAATCCAAACAAAAACACCAATCAAGTGGGTAGAATAGAGCTACAAGAAGAGCCAGAATGCTGGACTAGACGACTTCAAAGAAGAAACTAGATGTGGGTGTTCCTCGGAACACTTGTGTCGCCTGCATTTAAGCATGTTTGATGAAAGAATTGACTAGAAAATCGATCTTTTGACAAATTATTGATAAAGCATAATCTATTTTGTGAGGTACAAAATAACACCAAATCACACACACACATATATATATAATATTTTTTGGGGGGGGGGGGGGAAAAAATATTCAAACAGTGCAATATGTAATAATTTTCCTGAGCACTTTCGACTATACAGTCTTCATCAGAGGAGTGTCAGAATGACTATGAATTCAAAACATTAACTGTAAGAAAAATTATGACGTCATTAAGCACTTATGACGTTAATTATATATATGTTGCAAGTTTGTAGTCATCATTATCATTATTGAGTTATCATTCTTGTGTACTGCACTCAGACGAATGAGATCTATCTACTATAAATGTTTAAGGCAACACTTCAAATACTTTACAAGTTATGCACCACACAAGAATTAAATCCAAAAAAATAAACAAAGGGAAATAACTCTGAAAGTCATGGTTATCATTCTTGTGCACTGCACTCTGCCTCAATGTGATCCATCTTTTAAGTTTCAAGGTGATACCTCAAATACTTTTTGAGTTATGGTCCGGACAAAAATAAAATCTCAGAATCAACAAAGGGTAATAACTCAGAAAATACGAAAGTCAGAGTTATCATTCTTGTGCACTGCACTCCACCTCAATGTGATCTATCCATGTTTTAAGTTTCAAGGTGATACCTCAAATACTTTTTGAGTTATGGTCCGGACAAAAATAAAATCTCAGAATCAACAAAGGGTAATAACTCAGAAAATACGAAAGTCAGAGTTATCATTCTTGTGCACTGCACTCCACCTCAATGTGATCTATCCATGTTTTAAGTTTCAAGGTGATACCTCAAATACTTTTCGAGTTATGCTCCGGACAAGAAAGTGTGACGCCGACGACGCCGACGACGCCGACGACGACGACGACGACGACGGACAAAGTGATCCCTATGTGTCTGCCATGCTATGCAGGCGACACAAAAATGCACACACAGCAACACACCACACTCCGCTGCATGCACACATTTTTTTCTGCCGGCCGCGATCTTCTAGATTCTCGAAGTAGGTGCCATGCCGAGAACAAGAAAAAATATATACATAGATCCAAAATCTGCAGCCCAGCCAAGCATGGAAAAACTGGCCAGAATTGTGGTATAAAAACAAGATATCAACTCTGCAGGGATCCAAAAGTATACAGTGGATGTATTTTTTTGTCCCTGCTACCTTGGCTGGCCGATTTTTTTCTGCAAATTTTTTCCACTACTATTCCATGTAGTGGGGGTCTTCTGGTTTCGTGTTTTCCTGAATGGCTGGCGTCTGTTTTTGTGGTGTCTGTTTTTGCTTGGTGGGCGTGCATTGCCCCAACTACTTTCCAGACAAGCATCACAGCGAGGGAAATGTAGGCCCACTTCTGGGCTGTTTCTACTATCTTCGTATCCATCTGCACCTGCTCTTCTGCCTCGAGTCGGCCCTTTCACTCGTAGAAGTCTGAGGGTCCTCCTTGCGGTGCGACTTGTGCCAAGGGGCCAGGCTCCGCCCCACCCAGCCGTTCACCAATAGAGGTTCCTGCCGGCAGGCCGATATTCAATGAGGGGAGTTCGAACAGGGGTAGCGCCGGGTGGGATGAGGTGTCACCTTGACACTGTGTACCACAGGTTAATAAATACTAACCTGACACTTACCTGACATATTTGAGAATGTATTGAGATGACACGTTCAACTACGATATAAGCAGGATCATTTCAATCAAATTTCATTCTTGCTTTCAAGCTTGCCTAGCAAACTTCGATTGTCAAACAGATCTTTTCAGATCTACCTTCACTTTGTCAAACAGATCTTTTCAGATCTACCTTCACTTTGTCAAACAGATCTTTTCAGATCTACCTTCACTTTGTCACACAGATCTTTTCAGATCTAACTGTCTGTTATGGGTCGGACACGAGTTAGCTATTCGGCTAAAGAGAAGCTTGCTGTCATAGCATATGCCGAAGCCCATGGCAACAGGGATGCAGGACGAGAGTATGGTGTCGATGAGTCAAATGTACGGAGGTGGCGAGGGTCAAAGTCTGCGCTTATGAGACAGAAGAAGACTAAGAAGGCAGATCGAGGGAGGCGGCCACTTTTCCCAGCACTTGAGAAGACCCTGCTCGAACTCGTTAACGAACGTCGGAGTCAAGGGATAGGTGTATCAACAGCTGAATTACGTCTTCAGGCCGTTGTCATGGCAAAACAACAAGAAGTACGGGAATTCAAAGCATCACAGAGCTGGGTGTACTCCTTCTTGAGACGAAATCACCTTTCCATTCGACGCCGAACTCATATCGCGCAGAGGCTTCCCGAGGATTTTGAAGACAAAATCACGGAATTTCAAAAATTCGTGATTTCCCTCCGAAAGAAACATGGCTTCCTCCTATCCCAGATAGGAAATGCAGACCAGACGCCCCTAACATTTGATCTGCCGAGCGCGACGACAGTCCACCATACTGGTTCCTCGACCGTTACCATCACAACAACCGGAAACGAGAAGAACCGTTTTACAGTGATGTTGGGCTGCACCGCTGATGGGGGGAAGCTACGTATGCAGTAGACAACATCACTATAAAATAACTGCCCTTTTCAGGGCAAACAAATATATCCGTTAAGATATATTTTCACAATTGTCATACAAATAAATCTGTTAGGATATATTTTTACAATCGGGTACGGGTTAAGACAACTGTAAATTACGCAGCGTGTAAAAATAATAGGTTACCAAAATGGCCGATCCTGACGATTTGTCTGCGGCTTATATACAGTATTAGGCGTTTTTTAGCTGATTTGGGGACAAAATTTGGGATGCGGCTTATCTACGAATGCGGCTTATATTCAAACGATGACGGTAATTATTTCGTAAAAACGAGAGGACGATATAAATTTTTACAAAAGTAGGTTGCAAAAGCCTAGATATTTTTAAATAAAAATAGTATTCAATTCATGATAACATACCTTCTGATAGTATGCGGTGTTTACTGTGGTTCCCGCTGTTATGGCGTGCGACAGTATCAGTCCGTGCTCGTCCATGAAGAACATGAACATAAATTTCCTGGACGACTTGCAGGTTCTCACCTTCTTCGGGGGTAGAGAATCTGTATGTTTCCATATCATTGATTGTTATTTAGATTCTGGCTCGTACAAATACATCCACGTTTCATCCATTGTGACTATGTGGTGGAGAAACTGACAGCCCTCTCGGTCATAGTGGCTCAGAAACTACCTGGAATTGTAAATGCAAGCGGCTTTCTGATCCTCTGCCAAAAGCCGAGGTACCCACCTAGTTCACACTTTATTCATCTTCAAGGTTTCTGTGAGTATACGATACACAACATTTAAACAGATTCCTGTCATGTCACTAATCTCACGCACTGATCTTCGCCTGTCCTCACTGACGACTTTGCGCACCTGACGGACGTCCTCCTCCCTGGGGCTTGGGCGACCGGAACATGGTTTATCAGAAACATCTTCAAATCCGTCATGGAACTTCTTGTGCCAGGCGAACACTAGACTTCTAAATACAGTTGCATTGCCATCCGTTGCTCAAATTTTAACGATGTAGCCATGACAGGTCACCTGGCTTATTTTCCGTTTCGGGAGTAATGGCCAAACAACTAAGGGGATGACGTCAGTTTTTTTTAACATGACGTCAAATCATATGTCTGTATCAATTTCGCGCGTTTTTGACGTTGTAAAATAAATTTATTTTGAAATTAATGTAGCATGGTCAAGTTTGAGCTTGACTCAAGATAATTTATGTATGTAAATTGCGTTTTAACAAATGTTCGTGCGTGTCATTCGTATCTGTTTTGTTAGTACTCTTGTCCCTTTGTTTCGTGACACGTTGTGTTAAAGGTCTCGTGCTCAGTGTTACGTATAGTCCCGTGGTGAGAGAAAATCATGAGTGCGTGAGTGAAAACAAGTTGTTATGACGTGAATGAATGATTTTCTATTTGATTGGTCAGCCCAGCCCTTTTCTCACCATAACAAGATTTGGCACGAATAATTTTACCTATATATAATTTCCTTCTAACATTTATTTTATTTGGATCGCCGAGCGGGACGCTAGTTCCATCGGAAACTGCTTAATTGGTCATCAATATAAGAGATTAACTTTATATTGTTTGTTTGTTGTATTAGAATTGTCCTTACCTTTGGACATTGCATTTATATTTATATTTTGGCAGTAGACGCGTCTGGTAAGACTTTTATACAATATCATTGCTGAATATGTTTAATTTGAGTTACTCGCTTGGTATGCGCTGAATTGTAATAATGTCGTAATTGTGAACTGTTTAATATGTCCATTAGTTTTATTTGTATTATAATATTTGTCATTTATGTTCTAGGTTTTTATTATGTGTGCACTACATTGGTGCATCCAATAAATGGACGACATCTAACTATGGATTGTTGTTTCTGAACCCCGACTACAAAATGGCTCCCCGACGGGGAATCGAACCCCGGTCTCCCGCGTGACAGGCGGGGATACTTACCACTACTATGATAGAATATTAATAATATTAGCAAAGTGTGGTGGGGTTTCGGGGGTATGTTGCTATGGTGACTGATATGTTCACTCTTTGTCTATATATACTTTTATATATCCATAAAAAAAAGTATAATGATAAAGCTTCAATTTGCTATATAAGTTAATTTATTATCGAAAACAGTATTAAAATGAAGGGTTTGTCCAGGAACTATACGAACACACTTTGTATAGCATTTGCCAAGCATTTCTATACAAATCTAGGTACTTGGGGTAGGTTGGACTAGGTATAGCTTTTCTCCTGAATGAATTTGCATCTGTTTACTAAATCTGATCTGTCACTAAATGTAGAAATCACTTGTGTGGGATTTCTCTTGTATGAATGCACATATGTTTTGCTAAATTTGATCTGTCACTAAATGCAGATTCTTAAAAGTACACTTGTATGTTTCTCCTATACGTATAATAACTTACAGGATGCTAATGTGGCTTTCTTTTGTATGAATTCACATGTGTTTTACTAAATCTGATCTGTCACTAAATGCAAATTCACAAAAAATACACTTGTATGGCTTTTCTCCTGTGCGTATTGACTTGTGTTTAACTAAATATACCTTCTGGCTACATGTATAACAACATTCAGGACATTTTTTTTTTTTTTTTTTGTATGTGCCAGTTCATGTTGATCTTAGATCTCACACACGTAACACTTGTATGGCTTTTCTCCTGTATGAATTTGCATGTGTTTACTAATCTGATCTGTCACTGAATGTAAATTTACAGACATGTGTTTAACCAACTTGTTACTCTGGTTACATGTAAAATCAGACAGCACACTTGTATGGCTTTTCTCCAGAATGTATTCTCATGTGCAAGCCATGGCTGATTTCCCCTGTATGCACTCACATATGCCGGGTGAACATTTTGACTTCTGACTATATTTAACACTTGTGGGGCTTTTCTCTTGTATGCAATCATCTGTGCAAATCCAGCAAATAGCAGCATGCACACATTATATTTCTATGACTTTCCTCCTGTGTTATTGTGCATCTGTGTGTTTGAGGCTGACTCCTAAAAAAAATCTGTCCTGAATTGATATGCATCTCAATGCTGACTTCTAGTTACATAATCTCAGGTAACCAGGGGTTACAACTAGTTACCAAAAACAAAGGTGAGTTACCTGTAACCTGGAACATGCCCTTTCTTTTTCCATACATGTTATATATGTGCTACCTTGTATTGTAAGTAAAACAATAAATGATTGTATGAGACATGTGTTTAAACAAAATTACGTCATATTGATAATTCGACGGTATTAATTTCTAATGAATATTATTCATATATTGGTGAAAACCATAGGCTTATACCAACTATATACCAACCGTGTATTCACAAAAGCGCACTTTTTGCAAATAGTCATTAAATAGGCTATACCAACTATATATCAACCGTTATCAAAAAAGCGCACTTGCATAGTTGTTAAAATTTATAACAAGAAAGTAGCATCATAGTTTGATTAATGAAGATGATAAAGATATTTAAGATATTAGAAAGGATAATGGTAGACCATTATTGTAAGGCTAAAAATGCTATCCAGGCATCCCTGCATGAATGAATTAGTGAATATGCATGTTGTTCCTAATGATAAAACATGTCAGGATAAGAAGAGTCATTAAAACTATTACACTACAATATTGTAAGCTCCATGTTATCACAATGGTATGATGATGACATGCATGTTGTCAAACATTTTATCTTTTACTCATATACCACGCCTTTCCTTTTAAACCCGTATACACAATACATATTACTTTTATTTACTGTGCGAAAAAGAACTAAATTAATATATCTCCTGACACACACAATTTTTAAGCACTAATCCGTTTAAGTAGATGCATGTTCCTTGTATGTGTTCTGTTCATATTTGTATTGCTACTGGACGCTGACCCCCTATTGTGTTAGGGAAGCATACCTGGACCCCATGTAGAGTCGATAGATGATACCCCGCTGTACGTGCAATATTATATTTGATCACGCGGACCGTCAAATCATTATTTTCAAGTTTCATGTGTAACTTATCAATCGAATTGAATAGGAACATTTCATCTAATTCTGTTTTAACAATCTAGAACGTTTCTCTCTTTTGAAAGTTCACAACTGTCTTTGAGATAGCACTGTGGCTGAGATCAACTTGAAAAATATATAGGTCTAGTTTGGTTCTTGTCAGGGTTGGTAAGTGGTGACAGCCAGAGGGAATCGTAAGCCGAGGAACTGCAGAGCACCAAGGCCAAGACACGGAAAGGAGGAAACTTGTCTCATATCATTGTTGCTGTTTTCTCAACCCCCCCACCCCCCTTATTTCTTAAAAATTGTTTCAAATGTGATTTCTTCATGTTCAGATTTTATCACCAATATCATTGATTCTTTGTATAAGTTACTTAAAAATGATTCTGCAAATACAATACAAAACAAGAACTATCATTGAAAATGATGAATACCCCAGATACCGCTTTGTCTCAGTTACTGTTACCATATCAGGCAGTCTTAATAAAGCTGAAGGGTGAAAATAAAAACAAGGTAGTGCTCTGATGCACTTATACATGTATCCCTGAGAAAAATTCAATAAATATGCTTGTTTTTTTTTCTTTTTCTTTTTTTGTTGGTTAGTGCTAGCATCCCACTGACAGTATTTCAGTCATTTGGAGACAATTTCTACTTAGGACAGATATAGTGCTGTCACACTGTAGTTCCACACCATAGACAGGTGGCATGATACCACACCCAGTCACATTATCGTGACACCAGGCCAACCAGTCCTGGAACTACCCTTGTATGCTGAGCGCCAAGCAAGGGAACTATACCAGTACAATTTTTACGTCTGGTATGTCACAGCCGTAGATCGAACCCACGACCTCTCGATTCCAATCAGATGCTCTAACCACTCGGTCACCGGGACAGGTTATATGAAAATAACAATAACAATGACTATGACTAGACTATTTGAGTTTACTGTCGCTTCGATGCTTCACTATATGACTGAAATATGTCGTAGCAAAAGTCATCTAAAAGAAAATAAAAAACCGATCAACCAGTCAATCAAATAGGGCTTTAATTTAAAATTAGCATAAAGTATATAGGATTTAGCTCTTGATGAATTTCTTAGCTTGGATGACCAATTTTGAATAAACTTACCTCGTAAACGTTGTTGTAAGATTTTAATAAAGATATTCAGGATACTACGATTTTTATATAACCATCGTTATTTAGCGATTCTAAAATATTTCTGACAGATTTATCCCAACAAATTCCAATTGGAGTTACATTCTAGATCAACTAACATCATATTATACAATTTTTTTATATATATGCTATAATAACTTTGTTGAATTTTTAATCAGTATTTGATAACATTAACAATACGATAACTCAACAGATTTGTACGCCCTACCTCTCCATAAGCAAAATTGTTCTGAGTTTGTTGTCTAACCCCTAACAACGCTTTAAGAAATGTTAAATGTACTCTTTCAATTTTTAAAGCTTCCTGTAGTCCCCATACTTCACTCCCTTAATTTCAAATTGGAACAAAAAGTTTATCAAATCATTATAAATTATGTTTCACGGAACTCCGGTAGGCTTATAAAGATCTTAATTTAATTTGTAAGTTGCCTCTTAAGATTGACCTGCTAGGGTATCATATATACACTGATACGTAAATTTTATATCCTTTTTGTTTTGTCCTCCTTTTTCAGATAACATTATTTTGGTTTATAACATTAACAATCTTTTACAATACTCATCTAATAGATTTAATCCATGCTGTTAACCTTGCTTTGTTTCTGAAATAACATCAGCACATAACATTTTCAGTGTACCAACATCAACACCATCAACGTTATTCAGATCAATATGCTCTTATATATCTGTGATAAAAATGGTATAGACACATTATGAGCCCCATTTCCAGATTTTATAACCTTACTCAAATAACACATAAAAAGTGTACTCGCAAATTTATAAAGATGAAAAAGCTGTTTTTACGCTACACATTTTGCGTTGACCGGAAAAATGATGCAAAAAAAATAAGAAATTACTTGGATAGAAAACAAGATATTGAAAGGGAGCACTTCCATAACATGATAATCTACAGTTAGACGAATGAGAGGCGGCAGCGAAATATCAATGTTATTGCATTTGTTAGTTACTTCAATTACAGTAGATTTTGTAGAAAGACAATTGTTGGTTGTACACAGTCGGTCAAAGTATTTTTTTCAAGTCGTCAAGTAAAAGGAATGTCTAAGATGTAATTTTGTAAGCAGTGAATGCATATTGTACGAGAGGTGTTAAAAATGTTTGCGGAAAAGTGTTCTCATTTCTTTATTTTAGATGTCAGATTTATGACAAGTGCACTAGGTCTATACATGTATATTGTAATTTTAATGAGCAAAATTAGATGTGTACCCCTCCCGTGAAATGAAATATGGTTTTCGTAGTGACGTCATAGTTGTCGCACGACACCGCCGTCTATGAGTTGCTTGGCAGAGATCAGCGCATTGCCATCTCTGAAATTATCGTTTGACACATCCAATTCTAATTCATTTTTGTGTAACTTTATATGGCAGCTGAACCTTTTAATTCCTTGTTTGTTTTCATTTTTCATATATAGGATTTTTTTCTTATTTCCCATTCTTTATAGATAATGTCTTCAGTTATAGATTAATGTCAAATGTGTGCGCGTGTGTATACATAAGTGATCCATTGTCAGCGCTTGTGTTGAAATGGAATGTTTAGAAATAGATAAGATATAAAAAATAGAAAAAAAAATTATGGGTGTATATATGTATGTATATTTCTTTTGTCTCAACATGACTGACCTTCATTTTTATAGGTTCCTTTTTTTATTTACTTGTCAACACTTAATATATATACATGTATGTGTATGTGCGTATCCATTGATGTATTTGTAATATTGGTGCGTCTCCCTCTCTTTATCATATTTTGTGTTTTTCCCCCTATATTTTACTTCATAATAGAACTTTCTCACAATCACTTACTGTATTGATACTTGACAATGGTGATGCAGGATATGCCTATGCAAACTGTCAATACACTGTTTCAGTGGGTAACCACTAATGCTATTTTTTTTTTATAGTTTGATATTTTAACTTCTCATCTTCGTCAAGTATAAAGGAAATGCCGAATTATAAGATTAAGACATTATTTCAAGAAAACATCACCAGCTGAATGAAGCGTGACGGAACAAAAAAAGCTGGAACGACTGACAACTTTGACTCTGCTTTCAAGTTCTTGTCATAACAATTCCAGTCTCCGTTTGAGCATTTCGGAGAAATGCAAGGAAATTTGCAAAAATCACTGGCAACCATCTATCTGTCTGAAATATTCCTAAGAATGAGTGTCGGTAAATATCTGGTTGAACGGTGCTGGGAATGATTATAAAACCGATTATTGTACCATTACTTTCATTTCTGTTTTCAGTCTCTCCCTCATGATATTAGAAAACAAAACTGCTACAGTACTTTGTACCATGCTAGCATCATGAATTTGATTTCGAGCATTTGTTTTTCCGCATTAAGTAGCGGTGATCTTGATTTTTCTCCCCTATTTTACCCCCAAATGGAACTTTCTTAAACGTCGCTTCCAGTACTGATACAAACAGTCATGATTTGATTTTCAAGCTAAAATTCTATCTACCAATCTGATTAATGAATGGCATGGGGAGTATGTGATCAAAAATATATTGGCAAATAATGTTGCTTCTCCATGTCATAAAGTAAAAAATTATATCATTTTTTCTTTCTTCCAATTATTGTATTTCGCAGTCCAATCTCAGTGTCCTGAAAACATTGTTTCTGTAAATGCTAATATAGACAAGAAATGCTTTTTAATAATTAAAAAAAAATCAAGAAATCATTATCTTGTTACTCAGGAATTCAACACCAATCAGAAATCACATACCGGTAGTCATTTATCTTCATGACAGACTTGTAAAATCTTTATTTATAGGGTGTAAATCAGTAAGGTTAAAAGCACTGTTAGTAAAAATTCTTTACACGAGGCTTTCTGAAATATAATATAAAACTTCACTTACCTGATTCCACTCCCCTGCTATTATAATATTTTATAATAGCCCTATATCACACCAGTGTCTCCTTAACACTATAGAAACTTTCGGTTAGGATGGACTGTCTTAGCGCGGGAAATGCATCTAAATTAAAGACGATTTGAGTACTCACAATCAACAAAATTCTTCGAAGACAAACCATATATACTTCCTTAGTCTTTTTATATCGATATATACAATGTGTGTGTGTGTGTGTGTGTGTGGTTTTTTTTACCAAGAGAAAACAACATTCTCACAAATTTATAGTCTATGCAAGTGCTTTCATCTCAGATGGTTGATATTGATACTGTTTTTTTTATTTCACATCTACGTTTTTTGCATGTCATGTGTTCTCTGTATATATTACTACTTACGCCTAAAATAAAATATATGTTCTGTTCTATATTACGTACCACATGATTTTAGTAATTTTCACGTATAAGCAAATCTTACGACTCACCTATTCCAATCTTTACTGGGTAAATATCAAATACATTTTAAGTTTATTGTTAATAAATACCTGGTGTTAAATACATCTATGAACTAATTTTTTTAATAAATACATTCTGAATATTCCTCTATACATATATGGTATGTGCGTTTCAGTGATTACAGATAGTATTTCGGTTACTGAGCGTTTCGGTTTTTCTATGGGCATAGCAGAAGTTGTCAAACGTCCGCGCGCTCATAACATGAGTTTTTAAACTCTTTCCGGCATGCCAGTTAAATTAATAGGCATAAACTTACTCTGCGTATGATACTTGAACAAATCAAACTTACTACAAAGTAAAAGCCATCCATATCCCAGTTCCAAACCGCTAGTAAACAAAATGCAACCCATACAAATTGCGGACAGAAAACACGTAACATCCGGGCAACTTCCGGTAAGGCAGGGTAAACTCAACCAATTTCAAATACAAAATTAAGAGGAATTTCAATAGAGACATACAGTTAAAAGTCACTAATCGATAAGCACAAACTATAAAAAAGTAAGAGAAAGATTCTCTTTTCGGTCATAAACAGAAATAAAACTGCAAAATGCATTTAATATATCTACCTCAACATATAAATCTCAAAAAAAACACATAAGGCAGGTATCTGGTCGGAAACTGGGGGAAATCAAAATCAGAATCAACTTTTCAGACATGATGAAATTTTTTCATTTTTTCAATTTCATTTTTTACTCACAATAATAGATCACAATATAGGATGAATTTTGGCTCACTTTCTACAATAAACACATTTTCCTTAACCCTTTCCCTCATAGAGGACACCATGAAAAGACCTATGCAAACAGCATAAAACCAGATCAGCCTGCGAATAACTCGCAGGCTGATCAGGTTTTATGCTGTTCGCTGCTCCTCAGTGGTCTGGAATGGGACTTTATAATTAAATTTGGTAAGGTTTAACTGTGGTTTTCTGCAGATCAGGCTTAATGTGGTACCTATTGAGTGCGTCAAAATGAGTCTATATGAGGGAAAGGGTTAACAAATTCAGCTAATCACATGAAGGACAATTATAGGACAAAGGGAAAGGGGATTTTTTGTTGAAGAAATAAGCTTTGTACAAAATAAAAAAAGTCTATGTCTCTTAATCTCTGAACCAACTCAAACCCTGATAAGCAACCATAGGTAATACTCTATCCCTGAGTCCAAGAAAATAATCAAAGCAAAAAACATTGGTCCCACTGGGAGTCGAACCCAGCCATCTTAACACAAGTCAAGATGTACCACAAAAACCAAAGTCATGCTTGGTGACTTTCAAAAAGTAGGGAGAATTTAAAAACATTATAAAAACATTTAAAACCAGTGAAATCTAAAACCAGGGATGTCAAGCAAATCAGGAAAAAAGTAGCAAGAATAAAATATAGTGTACAATACATCAGTATCTAGGAAATTAGAATGTAAACAGAACTGAACATAGTAAAAAAATTCTCAGTCACTTGTGCGTATGATAAAATCTTGCGAGACTATGATATAAAAAAAGAAGGTTAAGACGGGCGCAGTTAGGACCTCCGACTTTATAACCGAGTTTTGTTGTGGTTTTGTAATAATAAGGAAATTTTGTAATCAATATGCGATCTCCGAAATTAAATTGTAAGTTAAGATTCTATTTTATTCAACATGTTTGTTTTTTTCAATTTGACATTATTGTTGTTATCGGTAACACATTCTTTTAAAGTTCATTTATATGTCTACTGTGAAACAAGTTTTTCCAACTTATAACTCCTAATCCCTCCTTTCTGATAGAATCCATTGCCTCAAGGGTCTATATTTTAGAAAAGAAACCATGCAGTGCTAGATTGTCATGAATGTTAACAAGTAGCCACTGGTATAGTTTTGAACATTTTTGGTATGATGTCTCCGGGGGGTTGAACCCATGGCCTTGAGCTACCAAGGCGAAAGTTTTTGGTAGACTTTAAAACTTAGGTATCTTTTAAACAGGCATTTTAAGTTTGGGTGAATTCACATAAAGATCTATATCGATGAAACAAGCATTAAGTATCTTAAAAATATGCTAGTCCCCCTGAACCAATCGTATCATGTTTCGTGCCATGAACATGAAATTCAAAGTGCCGTAATGCCATACAATTATGTGATTGAATTTCAACGTTTTCGTGCTACCTAAATTGTGCTTTCCTGTATTGTACTGCCCATACAATATGGACTCAATACTGCGAATTTAGTATACAAATATCTCTTTTTATTCATATTATCTATCTATTAGTTTGCAAAGTCACAAAAGAGACATCTACATTCGGATATTGTTGAATAAAACATCTGTGATGAAATGATTATTGGCAAATTTGTCTACTTTAGGCAATGAAAAAATAAATATATCTGATAGAAACAAAAATAAAATGAAAACTGTTATCAGCAGTCCAGGTTGATTGGTTTTGTAGGTCAGCAGAAATTTGACATTCCACCAACCAATGAAGTTTGTTTTGTCCTTGAGGATGGTACAGAAGTCACGGATGATGAGTACTATACAACTCTAATAGACGGGACACTGCTGATGCTAAGAGAGTGGGAGGAGTGGACAAAACTTGGTAAGATCACTGAAAACATTTATCTGTGAGCAAAGGCTATTGATTTAGTCTATCTCTGGCCTTGAATGTCAAGGGTATTCCTGTCCCCAGCCAACTGCATTGTTAATTTTACTTAAAATTTGATGGTTATCAAATGTACACAGACAACTTTATTATGTTCCCCAAAGGGAAAGCATATAGCTTGTCCCGTCTGTCCCTAATAATTTTGTCCGGAGCATAACACAAAAACCAAAAGAGTTATCAACATGAAACTTCATAGGTAGATTAATTTCAATGAGGATATATTTCTTGATGTACCCTGGAACCTTGCACGAAAGCAACATGATTACTGGCTTCACTACATCAATAGTTTTTCTGTTCCTGACATACTGCATGCCAGAGAGATTAATCATTACATTACTTTTAAACACAGAATTAAATAAATGTAAATAATGCCTCTAAAGGCATTTCAACAATCTTTTTAACTGACAGAGTTTTCTTAAATTTTGCACAGAAGTACTTAAGACTATATTAATGTAAAAGATACATATTTAAAAATTAGGGGGGTCACCATTAGAGCTGGGACATTAAGTACTTGAGTACCCGGGTATCGGGTCAGGTAACGCTTCTACCTGGGTACTAAATAATTACCGGGTACCTGACAATTATATAGCAAAGCTATATAGATAGATAAATAAATAGTTTGATCCCTCGAATAAATAACTGGACTGTCATGTCAACATCTCCTGGATTTTCCATTAAACATTATAGTGCTTACACAGTATATCACTGTTTATTACCTTTTTTCATGAAAAAGTCTTGAGTCTGTACATATACCAAAACCAAAGTAAATAGTAGAGATCATTAGGATTTTTTTTTTTTGTAAATAATATCATCATCTGTTTGTATTTGACTAACTGAAATATGTTGTATACTTATAATAGGTATAAGCAGATTGTGGACACCAATGATAGGAGTGGCCGCGGAAGGAGGAGGTGGGAATTCTTTGAGGCAATGGACCAACTCCTGGCAGGGGACCCATCTGTGAAGCCAGCTGCAATTGTTTCATCAACAAAAGGTTAAGCTCATTCTATGATGCTACACTTTCAATATGGCTTTGAAAATGAGAAATAAATAGTAAAATAGAACCACTTTCGCCCATGCAAATTACGATGCGTATGATATACAATAGGCGAAAGCGGTTCTAGAATGTGATTTTGTTGATTTTTTTATTTTCTCACAGTTGTTTTTTTTAATATTCCATTTTTTCCAAAAAGATGTTTAGTTAAGAAAGATATAGTGCTGCCACACTGCAGTATCACACCAAAGACAATTTGCCTCATGATGTGGCATGATACCACACCCAGTCACATTATTCTGACACCGGGCCAATCAGTCCTTCATCTACCCATTATAGCTCCAAACTGTATAGTGCTGAGCACCAAGCAAGGGAGCTATAACAGTACCATTTTTTACGACTTTGGTATGTTGCGGCCGGGGATCGAACCCACAACCTCCTGCTCCCAAGGTGGCTCCTCTAACCGTTGGCCACTGGGGATGGTAGATGAATTTGAAAACATGGAAGATGAAGACACCGACATATTCAGACACAATCTTGTTGTGTCATTATTATCGTGACAGACCCTCATGTTTGGAAGATTTTAGTTTGTTTGGTTTTGCATCTTGGTTTGTTAATATTCCAGAACCTAGGCATAAGAGTTACAAATTTTTCTGTCTTAATTACAACGTTTGATTTCCAAAGAAAAAAAAATGTTGTTCGCTATTCAAGCTTTGCTTTTGGTTCTGATGAATAATTTTACAGCATGATTTGTTGAGTAGTTTTGAGTTGGCTCAGTTAGCATTTCAAGCAAAAAAAGATTTTTTTTATCACAACATAAATCACATTTTCATTTCCCTAACAGAGGAACTTGAAGATGCTGTGAGGAGAATACAAATGTGTGAAGCAGAACTGTCAAATAACTCTTGTGAACCTCATACTGATGGAGGTAATGACCAATGTCTTCCATCAATGTCTTTTAATGACAGCTGTGCAAATATCCTTTCTAGTACTGATGAGGAGTGTCTATAGAAAGCCAAAATGAAGTTACCCTTAAACTGCATAGTTTAAGCTGTGTTATGTCTGCCTCTGAGTTTAGGAAATGATACTTTGTGCTGACTTCATGTCAAAATCAAGCTGTTAACCATGTCCAATCGCATTTTCATGACATTGAAAAGACTTCAGAACTTTTTCATTTCTATTACTGGCGGTGCTGGCACAGGGAAATCATTTGTATTGAAATGATTGTTGCATATTTACAAATTTTTACTAGTTCTCATTTAGGCATATCACCTGTTGTTGTTTGTGCTCCAACACGAACAGCTGCTAGGGACATCCATGGAAGTACAATTCATAGTCTCCTTCAAATCCCTGCCAGAAGATACCATCATGAATATGTATGCAATGTCCAAAACTGCAGAGAAAATTTTGTTCTGTAACTACAATAAGTATTGATAAGATCAGTATGGTGAGTGATACAATGTTAACATATGACAGTAGGAGACTTTCTGAATTAAAAATAATGAATATACTTTTGGCAATATGAATGTGATTGTTGTTGGGGATTTCTTTCAGCCGAGGCCAGTAAATGGAGGGTTTGTTTTCATTATTAACTAATTTATGGCAGTTATTCAAACCATTTTTTTTCTGACACAGAATATGAGACAAGTAGTGATAGCATTTATGCAAAGCTCTTAAATAAAGCTACAGTAGGCTTTCTATCAAATGATGATACCACTCTTCTCCTATCTAGACTTAACTATGACCAGGAGCTCACTCGAAATATTCTACACATTCCCTGATGTAAATGAATACTATTTATAAAAAATACAATCTTTAAATTCCAATAAGTATCAGCTGCTTGTCAACAATTACTTTGGAAACACTGACTCAGAACATGGTGCTGAAGTTTCTGATGTATAAGTACATACCTGATGATGATCATAATGCTGGTGTTCTTCCTAAAACACTACAATTGTGAGTTGGTGCACGAGTTGTGCTTTTACGCAATATAAACACAACTGTGGCCTTGTCAATGGAGGTATCGGCTCAGTGCACTCATTCCATTTTGATTCAGTTGGTAATATTATGTCTGTGAATGTCCTTTTTGACAAGGAAACAGTTGGTCAGACTTTGCAATTTGCAGAGAGTAATGCCATAAGCACCAACAGAATAGAGCATACATTAACAGTAGCAGGATGAGTAATTATCTGGTCTCAATTTCCTCTAACTCTAGCCTGGGCTTGTACCATTCATCAAGTTAGGGGCTTGTCTCTTGACCATGTTTGTATTGATATTGCAGTTTTTGAAAATGGAATGGCTTATTCATTTTCTTCTCAGTGTGAGACACCTTCCATTAAAATATTAACAAATCCGTTATAAACAGAAAGTATAATTATTGTCAATATATCAACAATTGGTTATTTGTTATTACTTTTTATAGTCTAAAGAGGTAAAAATGTGAACTTTGATAAGAGGCAACTTGTTAGCAGTACATTCATTCCCATGAACTAAACACATTTTATTTTTGCATTTGATTTTATTGCAATACATGTAAATTTTGACCAAAGTTACTTTGGCAGCTGCATCAAACTTCTGTCCAAGCATTTCTCTTTAATTGCTCAAACAACAGAAAAATTATTTGTTGTAAACTAAATGTCAACTAAAAGACATATTTTATGTCACAAAAAAGCCAAGTTGCAAGTTACTTCTGATGAACCTGGATGTTTCAGTACTCAGATGTAAGTATTACAGGCAATGCTGCACACTGTGTAACAGTTGAACCTCTACTAGCAGTCACCTGTATTAAGCGGCCAACCTGCATGTAGCAGTCACTTGCAATTTTACAAAATTAGCTTTTTGTTATATGTTTAACCACCATTTAGCGATCACCTCTGTTAAGCAGTCACTTTATCTCATTCCCTTGACTCACCACTTAAGACAGGTTTGACTATATCTCTACTCTAAAAATTATCTTATTTTATATACAGGACCTATGATCAAACCTAAATCAAGACTTTTCATTGTCTTGTTAAATATTCTTTATTGCACTGATAACTGATAACTCGTTTATTCTATTAATAGGTGTCGCCAATGAGACATGTAATGGTACACTTCCTGTGTATTGTCTTGGAGTGAGAGATCCATCTGGACTTGCAAAGATTGCTGTTTTTGACAAGCTTACCAAGCAATCCCACCCACCAAACACAGCCGTGGAGGTCTCAAGTGAGTACAAGAAGGTCTATAATAAGAAAACTCAGCTAGCAATGACTCATCAAACAACATGTCAGGTTTGTTATCATTTGAATCTGATCAGGTTTAAATTCTGTACTTAGCACTAAGTATTACTTTAACAATTATGTTTTACAAGATATATACAAATACATGATTATTTTCACATTAACCAATACCTTTATATTTAACACTTTTTGGTAAGACAAAATTAAAGGACATTTTCATTGGAGAATCAAAGAGTCATGAAATTCACTCATAAGTACTTAAGTGTAACTTATCACTAACTATGGCTGGTGAAATTTGAGCCATGTGTCTCTTGCCTTTATCTTTAGTTTTACTACCCATCTTTGTAATATTCTGGTGTCAAATACCAAAAAAATATATGTTAACATATTTTTTCAAATTGTAATAACATGAACATACTTCTTTGGGGGTACCCAGTATCATTTATACATAATTACTATATATGACATTTTGTACAAGTTGCCAGTTTACAATTTCACCAATGTGTTAATAAAATCTGTACCAACAAATATATCCATATTAAATAAATAAAAACATCATTAATTTCTTTGTTGTTAAAAAGACTACAAAATCATAGTAAAAAAAACAAAAACATATCTACTAACACTTAATGGACACTTCATAAGATATCAACCTTTGCCTAACATTTTAAGATTCACATTTTAACTTGTCATCTGTTATGTACTCTTGTTAGTTGTATCAAATGATAATACATTACAAGTATTTTGATAAGCCAGTGTAATGAAGATCACACAGTGTTTCCTGCTGATTATAAAACAAATAATAATAATAACATATTCAACTGAATATATTTAAGTTTTTATTTGTCCATTACATGTAAAATTTGGTATATTACTAAATTTGAATGATCCTGCAAAACTATGAACCATTCAATACATAGAAGTTAATTTCAATACTTTGCACAAACAAAAAAATCAGTTGTGTGTGTGTGGTTTTTTTTTCTTTTCAGTTTCAGTTTATTTCTGACGATACTGTCCCAGTCACAATAAATTAGCAGGATGAGGAGCATTCCTCAAAGACGTGACTTTGCAGTACCAGACAGAGAGGAAGCTTTGGAATATACAATTGGTGCCCTATATGAAGTTACTTCATATGATGTGTGCAGTACACAAGGTTGTTAATGTTTATCTTTCCTATTGACTATGTAAGACATTTTTTATTTTATTTTATTGTGCATCTATCCATCACACTTATTTCTCAGCCAGTAATTTGAGATCTAGATTGTTCAAACTTAATAAAATTATTGGAGTTACAGTGTTTTTTTTTTGTTTTGTTTTTTTTACAACCTGTGGCTTTTCTTAGCCCAAGGCTTAGATTTCAATATATAAATCAAATATCTAACGATAAAAAACCTACCATATTTCCCCAAGATACCCCTCAGAATGCATCTCTGTCACCCTAGAATCATTTTTTTTTCCCGGTGGAGCATGCCCGCGCAAGGCTTTGATTTCAAAATCATATATTTAACTATAAAAAAAGCTATCATATTTCCCCAAGATACTCCTCGGAATGCATCTCTGTTATCCTAGAATCATTTTTTTCTGGGGAGCATGCCAGCCCAAGGCTTAGATTTCAATATATAAATCATATATGTTTGTTGGGTTTCTGCAGTATCAAGCCATAGACATGTGGCATAATATCACACCCAGTCACATTATCCTGAAACCGGGCCAACCAGTCCGCAACTACCCTTATATGCAGAGCACCAAGCAAGGGAGCTATAACAGTAGCATTTTTTATGACTTTGGTATGTCGCAGCCAGGGATCGAACTCACAACCTCCCGCTCCCGAGGCGGACACTCTTACCATTGGCCACTGGGGCCGGTCAAATCATATATCTAACTTTACAAAAGCTACCATATTTCCCCCAGATACCCCTCAGAATGCATCTCGTCACCTAGAATCATTTTTAAACCCCAATACATACATGTTACGTTTCGTATAATATTTTTAAAAGACTGATGCTTTTGAATGTAAGTTATATACCTTGACATGAATTAAATCGATACATGTTTTATTTATAATATATATGTATGTACATATGTATATGCAATACTAGTATGTGATCTTAGTTCTGGGATTCAACAACTTTCATACAGATGTAAACCTGTTTAATTATCCACTAATCATTATATTTACTTAATTTTAATTCATTACATTACCCTTTTTATATATGTTTGTGCGCATACTGACTTTGCCAGCCATCTGTGATAATTAAGTTATAAAAGTTATACGTTCTTATATACTTACATGCATATTTGCAACATTGTTTTTATAAAAAAAGTGTTTATCCGTTCATTTTATATACATGTGCGTATGCCTTTTAATGCTTCAAAAATATTTATGTATCATATATCTACTTGTTTGTGTTAATTCTTTTGTTTATTGTTATTCTCTGAGATGGCTTACCAGACCTCAATATGATGTCGACCAACAGTCCACAAGAGAGAGAAGATGACCAGAAAAAAGGATACACATATCTAACATGTGCTACAAAATGGAAATAAACGTCATCTGTTATTTGGAAAGAATATGTAATAGTAATAAACAAAATACAATGGTCTTATTCGTCAACCTCTATACAGGGGTCGATTACAGACTACCAAGAAGATACTGACATGTAGTTGATTGATGTATGTGAAATAAGCCGATTTAGTCTATGTTGTAAATAGGCTTTAACTTTTATCCTATTAAGCCTGTTTATCCTATTTAGTACATAGGCTACAACTTTGATCCTATTTAGCCTTTTTAACCTATTTAGTCTATGTAGGATATAGGCCACTATATTTAAGAGTCAATAAAGCCCATTTAGCTGATTAAAAAACAAACACTGTAGACTAATAAACCTCTTAAACGAATAAAGCTTATTTTGTCTTTTTTTTTATTAAAAAGGGCAATAATTAGGATAAAAATGTAAGTGATTTAGAGGCCATGTGTGCAAGAGTTGCGAATTTATCCGATTTGAAGTGGAAAGGAGATTAAAATGGCCATTTTATGCGAAAAGGCCTTGTCTGGAAATAAAAAAGCTATGTTTAAAAGACAATGCATAAAATCAGGTAAAGAAAAATGCTTTGAAATTGAAGAACTGTAGACTGATGTTAGTTAGTCAGTTCGTCCATTCACTCTAAATAGGATATGTATTAAATTGGCTACATCTTTTATCATGTTTAGCCAATGCAGTACACAGACTACAGCATTCAGTCAGTGTAGCCTATTTTTAGCCTACTTATATATTGTTTTGATAAACCGCTGTAGCCTATTAACCTATTTATCTTAATAAGGCTATAATTCTAAAAAAAAGAATAAAAAATAAATTAAAAAAAAAGAGGTATTAGAGGGAGGAAAAGAAACAGCAAATATCTTATGATAATGGAAACTTGGCTCTCATGCCCTCTGCCAGCCATAATTCGAGTGAGTACTTTTGGACAAGAGGAGTTTTCAAATTTGTACTATATATACATTTAAAAAAAAAAAAACTCTGCACCCTGGCAGCCATGTTTTTTAACCGATCAAAATAATTTGAACAATGTTGGTAGAGAGTGACCTAAGGAACATTTGTGCCAAATAAGTTTGAAATCCAGGTAGTACTTTCAGGGGAGTTTTTACTATAATTATACATATAAAGAAAACGGGTTCCGCCCCCTGGCGGCCATGTTTTTTCACCGATCAAAATAATTTGAACAATCTTGGATGAGTGACCTAAGGAACTTCTGTGCCAAATAACTTAGAAATCCAGCCAGTAATTTTGGAGATAAGATTTTTGAAGTTTTTAGTATAAACATTTAAGGAAAACGGGCTCCGCCCCATGGCGGTCATGTTTTTCAACGGATCAAAATAATTTGAACAATCTTGGAAGAAAGTGACCTAAAGAACATCTGTGCCAAATGACTTTGAAATCCAGCCAGTACATTTGGCTAAGAAGATTTTTCAAATTTGTACAATAGACATATGAGGAAAACGGGCTCCGTCCCCTAGCGGCCATGTTTTTCAACGGATCAATATAATTTGAACAATATTGGTAGGGACTGACCTAAGGAACATTTGTGCCAAATAACTTTGAAATCCAGCCAGTACTTTTGGCCTAGAAGATTGTTCAAATGTGGGCAATATTCATATAAGGAAACCGGGCTCCGCCCACCTGGCAGCTATGTTTTTCAAATGATCAAAATAATTTGAACAATCTCAGTGGAGAGTTTCCTAAGGAACATCAGTGCCAAATAATTTTGAAATCTTGCCAGTAGTTTTGGAAGTTTTCAAAATTCGCTTGTTTTTTCTTTCTGTTGCCATGGCAACCAGAGTTCTGCATGGAATCAAATTCTTTGAACAACTATGAAAGGGCTCCACCAAACGAACAATCCTGTGAGTTTCTTTAAAATTGGCCCAGTGGTTTATAGGAGATGTTGTTTAAGTTAAATGTTGACGACAGACGACGGACAACGAACGCCAGACATTCATCAGTCACAATATCTCACCTTGAGCACTTTGTGTGTGAGATGAAAAAACAATGTTGGTGATTTGTCATATTTAAAGGCATACGTGCACAATGCGATCATTTTTTAAATAGTCAAAGAAGGAAAAAATTGGGATGAAAGTTGCAAATTTTGATTTATCTGCCCCTAAATGTGAGTTTCTGCTCTTTTATGTCATTTTCAAAGGCTGACCACTCAAAATGAAGCTTATAAACACCATATTGTATTTCAGATTATTGTTTGTTGTCTCATTCCCAGTCATTATTCAAAGTTTAAGACAATTCTATTCAATAGATTTTTCACTATGCTTCAGTAAATAAGCATACTGCGTTTTTCTTGAATTCTGTATATTTGTGTATGCGGCTATAGAATAAAATCTGTTGCAAAGAATTTCTAAAACTTTTACACAATGACAGAGAATACAGTACCAAACATCAAATTGAAATGAAGTGTTGTTATCCCATAATATTGAGTTATCTGCCCTTGAAAATGACTAAAAAGAGTAAAAGAAATCATTTTCAGGGGCAGATTACTAAAAAATTAAATAAATGACCCCCATTTTCCCCCATTACTTTGTTTCTAGTGAAATTTTCTATATCAAACAAAGTTTTAGAAAATTATCATGGCTAGTACCGTCCCAGTGGCTGAGTAGTTAGAGAGTACGCCTTGGAAGTGGGAGGTTGTGGTTTGACCCCCAGCCGCGACATACCAAAGTCGTGAAAAATGGTACTGTTTTAGCTCCCTTGCTTGGCGCTCAGCATATAAGGGTAGTTGCAGGACTTGTTGGCCCGGTGTCAGAATAATGTGACTGGGTGTGGTATCATGCCACATGTCTACAGCGTGATACT
>JAIFHC010000406.1:0-50000 GCA_021229015.1 Solen grandis
AGTCTATATTCAATTTTCAGGAATATTAAAATGTCAGGAGCCATTTTCCCCCTGGGAGGGAGTATGTAACCCAGGTTCAGTTTACCGTTTATGTGCTCACTATATAATTACCTGTGGCTTGTGGCAGCCCTGAATCTTACTCATACTAACAACAACTCATGCATTCCATTGACCATTTCATTGTTTTGATGTGTATGTGTGGGGTGATAAAACTGTTCTGTGAGTGAGTGGTCAATTAATTCTAATTATAAATTTCTCCCATCATTCCCTCTTCCTTCCTTCCCATGATTTCTGACTCCTATATAAACCCACCCAGTCCTTTGCACGAGCACTTTTTAAGAAGTCAGGGCGTTGTCTCCTTATATAAGGATTTGTCAGCCATTTAAAAGAATTGATTGTCATCACTATTTTACCAACCTGGTAAGAGCTTTATTTATATGTGTATTGTATGTTTAAGATGTAGATTTGTATTGTAGATTGACTGGAATTAATTATTTTGGATTGTTTGTATAATTATGTACCTAACAATTTGTTTTATACATTCCAGGCTCCCTCTTTCTGTCTCTTGTTTCATTCTGCACTGTGGGTCAATAAACATATTGAAGATGAACTTTAATTGTGCTTTATCCTTGGGTTACACGAATGTAAAAAGAAATATTAGTAATCCGCGGCTGAGGCTTACAACTGATTTTTTTTCGGCGTGGCTGTATACCTCATTTTTGATATACTTGAGAATCATGACGTAAGACAGTGCAGAATGAGTATTTTAACGATTTCATCGGTAGAAATTACTATACTCACGGAAATAAGTTACGGACCATTGTTTGTTGAGATGACAACTAGCTGAAACATATACTTCGTATACACGACATTTTGATAAAGTATTCTGACTGAATTACAGTTCCTTGGACAAATATAAAGTTTTGTATCTAAGCACTTTATTTAGACTTGATTCGAGCCAAACGTCATGAAAACCTTGACGGTATTATAGTCTATTTCACTGTCTCCGTATGACAGAAAGACGTTGCGCCTTATTATAATTATGTTTACTCCGAATATCGAGTTTTTATCTATCCTTATTTTGACTTATTTTGACTTCATAGGATGAAATGCTTCACAGATAATGATTCGTACATCATAATTATAACCGTTCTACGTTTTCCATTACTTTAATTCCCATCAAAGCCGATATCTTTTTTAAAAGACATTTCTTGTTCTTTCTTAGAGAAAATATGTGTAGGCACATGCCTATGTGCCTAAAGGAAGCTTCGCCAGTGCCAGAAAGCGAAGACAAGAAGCTCAATCGCGCCGAGAATAGAGTTTTGGTCAAGAATAAGCTAGATCAAGTCAGTAATTGGTTGCTTTTAAGAGAGAGTGATATTACTGCACTTTTTTCAAACCTGATGGAAACTATATCTTTTGTTCCATTAAAAGATAATTATACAGTCTGTTCAGTCCAACCTGCATGGGCCACATTCATTCTCATTATGATAAGTAAGTTTTTCGATTTATGAGCATTTTGCAGTAATTATTTTTCACAAGCATCATTTCGATTTTCATGAAAATTTCGTCTGTTCTTAGAGGCATGTTCAAGGAAGGTTACATAAGTGTTTGTCTTTTTGGAAAAGAACTTTATGTGCTTTCTATCTTGAATTTAATCAAACCGGCTGCACTTTGCAATTAAAGACTAGCCTTATAATTATTCTTTGTGTAATAATCGCTTCGCAGTTGAATATTATGACAGAGGCATTTTATTTTCATCTATGAGTGCAAGAGTAGTTAGGGATGCATATTTTTTTTACGTTTGAAAGTAGCGAATTAGGAAATACATAAATTATATACATACCTATAGTTAGATCTGAAATGTTATTAATCTAGCTGGACATGTATGCTTTATCCCCGGAGACTTCAAAGTCTGTAACGCACACACACACTGGTGGATGCAAACAGTTATATTCTACTCTTGTGATTGATACATCGATATCATGATGCTCATCAGCGTAAAATGTATGTTTGCTACGTCAGTTTGTTTTAACAAATCAATGGAGTTTTGTCTGAAGGACATCCAAAACATTGTTTGAAAATAAATTTATTAATTTTGCCACTTCCGATGTTAGTCCACCTTCAAGCTTGGAATCTGGTGCGGCAGTGTTTGATGGGGAATTTAAAAATAGAACGAACGCGACTATGCTTTTATTTAACGGTACTCACTTCGGTCAGTTGAGAATACTGACCGACTTGAGAGCGGTCATCTTAAATATATTTTATTTTCTAATTCAAAATTAACCCATCAGTAATCCTTTTGCAATATTTATTTATCATGATTCAGGAACAAAGTTTATTAAGTGGTCAGCTCTTCGACCTGCTGTAGTTAGAAACATAAGAGACCGGACACCTATAGTGACCAGATGTCATCATATCAATGCTGCAACTCTGTGAGATCGATCCTCTTTGTTATCGCGGTTTGATACTGACAGATTTTTTTTTTTTAAATTTTACAAAATATAAATTTGATCATATTATTATCTATTTTATTTAAATATATTTTACTGCAAAGCAAAAAATAACCCCTTTAATCTTCAGACTATATTTGTGATTATAGCTTCTTGGTCAAGACTCAATGAAATTGATATCGGACATTAAAATCAAACATTATGACCAATGATTACCCGGTTAGGCCAAAAAATAGTTCCGTTCCTGGTCTCCAGCAAATAAAAAAGACGGTCGATAGGTCTGGATTATTTTTGATTTTTTTACATGAAACGTAAGAAAGAAAAAGGGGGAAATATTTTTTTAAAAGCGGAAAGGTAAAAAAAACATCTATGGTCGGTCGTCAAAAAAGGGTCAGTCGGGCGACCAGAAACGGAACTTGTTTTTGGCCTTAGCCAAGTAGGTTTTTTTTTGTTGTTCTGCCATCCACTCTTATTTCTTAAATGTGTAAAGCAACATCAAGATCAAACGTCAAACAAAATATTTGACATGCTTTAAGCAGCAACACAATAACTAAATTTTCGACTTACATTGAGCAGACAGAAACGGAAATTACCTTCCGTTTTTGACTGTTAGTGTTCAGAATGCCCGAGTAACACAGTGATCTGTAACAAAAAATATATAAGAGATAAGAAATACCAAAACCAAAAATTAACAAGTATTTAAAAATGTCCTTTCCTCCGTTTCTAAGCTCCTTTTTTCTTACAAAAAATCCTTGTGACCCCGACCTATATAAATGGGCTAGATGACGTCATACTTGTCATCCCGCCCAAAGTGATATCTACCAATATCGACATGACAACAATGTTTGCATCAGTCGTAGACCTGCACTGCGAATGTCATCATAAGCGGTACTGCATCAGTATACATTTAAACTTTTATTTTGACGGAGTCTGGATCCTTGTTTGCAATGGCACATTGAGGGTATATTTTACATTGACGTTTATGTACAATCTACAAGAATCGAGATGTCAATTCATAATTGTTGAGAGCACATTTGAAAATGACATTCATTACGCCGGTAGCGCTGGTGTTGATGGTAACAATTTGTATCATACAACTTGATGGTTTGATGGAGAATCATGATGATTTCATATTTGGCCATCAAATAGTATTGTCATCACCGAATGATGATGATGGACACAAGATGTTCCGATTGATAACTGATATCAGCATTGACGACTGCGCAGAGAATTGTAAAGCACGTGGCAAGTGCGAATACTTCAATTTTGACATGCTTGCACGTGTGTGTTACTTAATACAGGTGTCCAGTGGTTCTCTCATTACGGCTGAAACCAAGAGGATGGCCTATGGTATAAAGACACAATGGAACATGGTACATTTTAGATTTTTCTATATTCAAACTCTCTCTTTCTCTGTATAATTTTAATTTCAACATAATTTATTATATTTTTTGAAATTAAATGGACTCAGGTTAAACCTGGTTTTATTAAACAACAAACATACAAAATAAAAATGATGGTATTGAGCATTGCTGTAAAAGACCAGGTGGTACATTGTGATTAACAGAAGGCCATATAAGCTATCAAGATTTGTATTTTTTCATTACACGCAGTTTTTTACTCGTAAATTTGTTATGAGTTTGTTTAATATCTATATCATTGTAATGACTAAAACTTTCAGCACCATAATTTAATGCAGATCTAACGAGACTATTAAATAGATTACATTTACCTTTTTTGTTAGATCTACCTGGTTAAAGACTATACAAAAGTTTGTAGTGCAAATAAAGACTATATGAAGGTTTGAAGTGCAAATAAAGATCGATCAGCGATCTTTTTTTCTGTGTTCGATACCATTTACCGTATTTTAATAAAGTTGATTCCAAGATAACAAAAATTATCTTCTTTATTTAATATAAAATTGTTACATGTATATCTTAAATCATGTCTTGTATGTCTACCGTTTTCAAAAATCATACTTTTTGTTTTATTTGTATTTACTTTTAAGTTCCATGTATTGCAATATTGTCCTAAATAATAAAGTAATACTTCGGGAGTATGTGCAAAATGTACAGCGTCACCAGCATAAAGTAATATGAATAATTTCATTTCTTTATGTCTGAACACACCTTCAATATTGCTATCAATGTGGGTGAAATGTCATTCACAAGGAACAGAAATAATGATCTAGAACATTAGTCACCCTGTTTTACATGAATATTTGTATCAAAAATGAAATAAAAGTGTCCCTTGTTTTGAGATTGTACTTGCTACTGAGTGTATTGATAATTTAGAACTTACGTCAGAGTTAAATAATTTGAGAAATAGATATGAAAGGTCAATTCTGTCAAAACATTTTTAAAAGTCAATGAAAGCGCAGTATAGTTTCTGTTTTTGTTAAAGAGTTTTTGCAATTATAGAATGTAAAACGAATATGTAGTCTATGGTGGATTTTCCTTTTTGAAAATTACTGCATAAAGAATGTAAAGAATGTAACCGTTCATCCAGATCTAAATTATTTTGAACCTCATTTTTACAATTAAAATTAATCCTTTTTTTGTATTAATTTTATATAAAACATTATAGCTCAATGTTCTGACATAATATTTGGATCATTTACAACAACATTTTAATTTTATTCACAATATTTTTATACACAATATTAAATCAACAACCTTGCTAACGTGTACACATGCATTTTCCTTTTTTAATTTTTCATCCACAATTATGACGATATCTTCCAATGTTCATTTTTACATTTATCTTGACCTTTCCGATTTTAAACATCTTGTAATAGACAGACATCTGTTTCCATCTATAGTAGGATGGAGGTGGTTCCGTGGTCAAATGGTAAGTTCACATCGCTGTGGGTTTGAATCTCGTCAGGGTCACTCAGAACTTACATGCGAGGATGACTTACAACTGGCATGCTGTTGATTGTTCAACCCGAATGACTCTGAGAAATCGAAGATGAATATTTAGCTGAACGTCACCAAATGACTGAAATACTGGCGGAATGATGGATTTACAGGAACTGAGAACAGCAACAACGGACATATAATTTGCAACAGCATGTTATATATCATAATATAGATGGGATATCAGTTATCACTATTTACAAAACAAACTTTGCCCTGACATTCAGAGTTTTTGGTAATTACCCCATTGCTGAAAACCTATTATACTTAGAAGAAAGATACAAGATGAACTTTGTTTATGCATTTTTGTTTTAAGGGTAGTATATAATTATAATGATGTCGATGATATAAGTGCTATTGCTGCTGCTGATGATGATTATGATGATGGCAACAAGATTTTAAATTTGTAATCATACAGGAATTGTGTATGTACAAAGTTACAGATATCAAATACGGCCATGATTTATTTATTACTACTTCAACTTCAAAATGCATTTTAACAGCATGTGTTGCTTGTATTGATTTCGTTGCTATAACTGCTGCAGGCTAATAACAAATA
Organism: Solen grandis; assembly: GCA_021229015.1. NCBI lineage: Eukaryota > Metazoa > Mollusca > Bivalvia > Adapedonta > Solenidae > Solen > Solen grandis. Next base: position 5,931 of record JAIFHC010000406.1, read on the forward strand.
CATAGGGTGCAACTGCTCACGTGACGAGATATGTGATGTCAACGGGGATCCATTCTGCGCAATCAAGGGTGAGACTTAAACTGTTCTTATCAGTCATCATTTGCATCACATCTTATTCTATTCTGTTACACGTGTTATCATCAATTAAAATGATATGTCCAGGTTACTCAGGACAAAGACCTATAATAACAAAGATTAGAAAGTAATCAAAATCAGTCAAAATCTCGTGGCAGATTGTCCAGATCCAGATCTCGCAAAGTCACGTTTGCAAATTTATGCTATTCTTTTTGAGATATTTGAAAGTAATTCATCTCTTGCAATAGAACACTACATTACCTTCAAAATGATACCAAATATATTAAAATCAGTAAAGATGTAAAAAAAAAAGTAAAATACAGAAGCCCCTGCACGAAAAATATGTAGATTTTGTTGTTTTTCTGCTCCATTGGTTGAACTTAAATCAATATTTCATTGAATTTTCAAAATTGATTAAACTGAAAATATTTTCTTGCACTATAAATATGATTCTATTATAAGAGAGTCATTTTTCTGTGATTTTTCCATATATTTTGGAGAGTTTGTAAAATTCAGTGACCTACTGGTGACAAAATAATATTTTTCTCTGTATTTTACAGGAGTTTCCTATCTTTGTTTAATGGGTCTATGCTCGGGTTTTTTCTATTAAGTCTTAGACTTTATTTCTCAAATCATACTAAGCGCTCAATATTTCTTTAAATATTTTAGAGCGAATTCATCATTCTTGTTTTTAAAGAAAATACAAATATTGTGAATACCATTATATAAGATCTATACATGTTATTTTTATAACGTATTAATGAAGAGGTATAAATGTCGCCATTTTTATATGAAATATGAATCATTTTGATGTGTGACGCATGTATGTCGGTTGTCCAAGTGTTATATACAAATAACAAGTTAGTAATTTAATTCAGTCGTTTGTTTTCTAATTTGGAGATAAGAAGGTTGAAGGGAATTTGTAGTTTGCAATGTATATTATAACCATTGGGTATGTGTTCATAAATTCCCTGTTACTACATATCACAACGAAATTGAAGCAATGCCTCGAAGCTACAGTGTAACGTCTATATATCTTACTGTGAATCTTGAGCATTTCAAAATTGCAAAAATTGAAGGAAAAACTAATCACAACTTATTTTAGCCCCCACGAAAACAACAACAACAAAATTATCTCTTAAATGTTTAACCATTTTACATATGATGTAGTATACTTTCTTTTAAAAGGAAGGCGTGTCTAGTTTATCATTAGCCGGTCTTACGAAAACATATGTTGCTTTACCACTGATTTTGTTCAGGTCTTGGCGCAGTTTAATAGGAATGGACTTAAAGTTTAAAATCGAACCAGAGCACTAGAACAAGCGGTCAATTTCTGATCGGTTGTTTGATCCTTTCGACAATCCATGTTAACTTTGGGAAACCCGCATATTACAAATGCACAAACAAATAGTATAGTGGTAATCTGCTAAATGCAACATGTCCGAAAATTTGCTAGAAAAAGGAGTTGATCTTGTCATTGAGAAGCTTATTTTTGTTTTTGTTTTTTTTTACATACAAAACATAAAAAAATCCTTTTAAAATCTGTAAAACATCACTACATCCATAAGATACTACAGAAATAATATTACATTCGAGGTTTGACTAGTTATATGTATGCTCATTCCAGAATGCGGTATTCCGCCGAGGAAGCCAAATGCAACGATGAAGGGAAACATGTACGCAGTGGGTGATCGAGTTGTGTACCAATGTGATCCAGATTTTGAGCTCAATATGACAATTAAGGCCAAACAAGCTGTCTGTCTTGAAACCGGACAATGGAACATAACGGATTTTGAATGCGTAATACGTATTTAAACCCGCGTCGGTGAATTTATGGAACGTCGGTTTTTTCCATAAACTTTTTTAAAAACTACAGATCTTACATATATTTTTATTATTGATAATGAAAGGGCATTGTTTCCCGATTCTAAATATGTCTTGTTTTTGAAAAACACATTTATATTAGCTTAGATATCGTGCATTTTGTACCTTGAAAATAACACATTTCCGACCGGAAACAGCTGATAAACGATCGGAATCCTTTGAAAATCGATCGATTATTACCTGTCCAGATTTGGCGGTCGGAAACAGCTGACCTCCTATCAGAAAATAACGATCGCTTTGTTTCTATCGGAAAAAGCCGAACGTTCATATCCAGTCGAATAAAATCAAACATAATTAAGACAGGTTTAATTTGGAAAATGTTTGATTTATTTGTAGTTAAAGGAAGAAACTAGTTTCAAAATCGCACGTTTGTTTACAAAATGCATTAACGATACATCCGTTGTTTTAGACCAGTATAATATTGTGATCTTCAACGAACCATATCCTGAACCAGATACTGAACTTGTTATTGTTGAATCTTTGTAGCTGTATGAATAATTTAAGTTAATCAAAGTTCTACATTTTTTTTATCTGACGGTAGTCTACAGTACGTTAATTTCTAGAATAAAATGTAAGTTTTGATACAAAATGCTTAAGATTAAATATTTATGAAAAGATAACATTAGGTCTGGGTGTGTGTTAGTTTATTTTATACATATAGCAACAATAATGACATCAGGTTGAGAAATATATATGTCCAGCCTGACCAGGAAGCAAACCAGGGCCATTCACTTTCAGGGCAAATGCTCTACTGAATGAGCTGGACAGGTCACTTACACTTATTCCTCAATGTTTAGGGTTACTTATAGGCCATTTCAATAACAATAATTGTAATTTTTTAGCTCACCTGAGCACGTGTGCTCAGTATGAGCTTTTAGGATCGATGAATGACCGTCCGTCCGTCGTCCACAATTTGTTCGTTTGCACTCTAGCATCTTCATTTTATTAGCAATTATCTTCAAACTTTAAAACAATGTTTATAACCATAAAATCTCGGCCAAGTTCGATTATGGCTGATATCGTACCATTAGGTCAGGAGTTATGCCCCTTTTAAAATTCAAAAAAGCCAGATTTCACATTGTTTGCACTCTAGCATCTTCATTTCATGAGCAATTATCTTCAAACTTGATAACAATGTTTATAACCATAAAATCTCGGCCAAGTTCGATTATGGCTGATATCATACCATTAGGTCAGGAGTTATGCCCCTTTTAAAATTCAAAAAAGCCAGATTTCACATTGTTTGCACTCTAGCATCTTATTTTTTAGCAATTGCTTAAAACCTAATGACATTGTTTATAACCAAAAAATCTCAGCCAAGTTCGAGTTTGGCTGATATCGGACCATTAAGTCAGGAGTTACACCCCTTATATTATTTAAAAAAGTCAGATTGCACTTTGTTTGCACTCTAGCATCTTTATTTTTTAGGTCATTGTCTTTAAATTTCATAACAATGTTTATAACCATCAAATTTTGGCTAAGTTGGATTATGGCTGAAATTGGACCCTTAGGTCAGGAGTTATGCCCCTTTTAAAATTAAAAAAGCCAGATTTCACTTTTTTGCCCTCTAGCATCTTTATGCAATTGCCTTCAAACTTTTTGTCATTGTTTAAAACCATAATATCTTGGCCAAGTTCAATTATGACTGGAATCAACACATAATGTCAGGAGTTATGCCTCTTTTAAATTTGAAAGAATCCAGATTGCTCTTTGCACTCTAGCATCTTTATTTCTTAAGCAATTGCCTTCAAACCTTAAGACATTGTTTATGACCAGAATATCTTGGCCAAATTTGATGATGGCTTTAATCAATTTATTATGTCAGGAGTTTTGCCACTTTAAATGTTGAAAATTGCAAGGTTTCACTCTGTTTGAACTTTAATATTTTCATTTTTTAGCACTCATTGTCAGTTGAAAAAAAGTGGAAAAATTAGTAAGATATTATTTTTTTTCTAATATTACACCCTATTATCACATTTATTTATTAATGTACGAAACAATTTTCAGGAAACGTATGCTTATTGATTTTGATCAGAATATCTTAACCTTGCTTGCTTTTGGTAGATTTCACATTGTTTCCTTTAAAGACTATTTATCTCAGGTGAGCGATTTAGGGCCATCATGGCCCTCTTGTTTATATATATTATTAAAATGAAATATTGTCATTTAATTTTTTTACTTTTCATATGATGCAAAAGTAGAACATAAATGAATTATAATTTTAATATGGGACCTCCGTGACCAAGACACTCACTGCATTGGTTCGAATCCCGGCAGGGTCATTCGGATTTTCATGTAAGGAAGCCTTCCAGCTGACTTGCAGTAGGTTGGTGGTTCTACACAGATTCCTCAGTGCATTAGGGGTCTTCCTCCACCTGTAATTAGCTGGACTTCGCTATATGACTGAAATACTATCGCAGCTGGACGGTAAATAAAAGAATCAATCAATCTATTTATAACGGTTTGTTAAAAATTAATGGTTTCTGTGGTTTAATGGTTACAACTGCTGAGATTCAATCACGTAACTTCTTTCAACTGTGTGTTCGATTCCTCATTGTCACTTTCTTCATCTAAGTAAGCCATCCAGCTCGCTTATGGTAGGTTGGTGGTTCTGCCCGGCTGCCTATGTGTACTCATCCATGTTATTAGCTGGACATCGATCACTATATAACTGGAATACTCACAGTCGCAGTGACAGTTAACTCCAGTCAACACAGTAATAAATATAACTTTCGATTTGTTTAAACAAATTCCTCTGACTTTGGTTACCAAAAAAAGACTGCAATATAATGAAAATAAAATAAGCACCAGAAAATGCTAAGTGTGCCTACTGTTGGTGCATGGCTCAAACCAAGGACTCCTGCCGTCCTGGAGTTTCAACAATAAATATAACACTATAAGGACAGATATTCCTTTTCATACACACTACACTTCTCCCAAACCCACAACTGACGGAACACGCCACCATGCTACTCTACCGACTGAGCTAACTATAATCCAAAGAGCAGTAATATACTGAAAAATAGGAAATGTAACAGCCCCACATTGTAACCAATCTAGAAAAATGTGCAAACAGACCAGGCCTTGTGTTCCTACACATTAAAATGGTACTTAAACTTGTATGATTTTCATACTTATACTCAAACTACGCCCATTAGTTTCAATAGGGATTTAAGTATGTTCCTCAAATTAAGGCTAGAGTTTGTACTTAAGTAATTTCGAGAACACGGGACCAGGACTCTAACTCGAGAGTCCTCATTTACATGGCAAGTTCTCTACCAGTGCATCTACATAACCACTTAAACCTTTCAACTTTAAGGCTACAAGTTAAGCTGTTACATTTCATAATGATTGAAGAAAATTTCTTACAGCTTTAACAATTCACTTGCACTCAGGCACAGATAAATATGAATGTTGTCATTTTTGTTGAAAAACATAACATCCTGGAAACTCTAAAACAAATCATGGCTCACTTGAACTCAAACTAAGAGCCTCTGGTACACTCTCAGTGCCAGAAATCTATTCAATGAGCTTTAGAGCTATCTTCCATCAATTGTTTCATCCATTTAAACTTGAACTTAATTTAACCTACTTGAACTTAATTCAACCTGATCAAATTGCACATATGCACCCCAACAAAATATCATAAGTATATTCAAGTCAAACACAAACAATAAAGCCATTGGCTGTTATGCATATATATTTTTTATTTATTCAACTGATGTATTATAAAGGTAGTTATCCTAACCAAACTGGGCATACATCATAATTATAATTCTAATATTCTGTTTCTTATTATGCGTAACCAACCTTCATGTGCATGTGTATTACATGTATCTACAAGATTATTTATCTAGATCCATTATTCATACCTAGATTAGTTCTAGTTTTTCCATTTTGAAAATATTTAATATCTCTGGTATAACTGAGGTGTAATTCTTCATTTTTTCTTAAAAATCCTTCTTAAAAATCCAAACCCTTATTTAAGAACACATTTTTCAAGTTTTAGGGAAATCATCCTGGTAAAATTTAGATTCATAATAACTGAAAATGATCTTATAAATCATATAATTACACAGTTGAATCATTTTAGCGGCCACCTGTATTAAGCAGTCAACCTATATACAGTGGTCAGTTTTAATATTACCAAACTAGCATTTTGTTTTGTTTAACCTTCATTGACGCGGCCACCTCTGATAAGTAGTCTCTTTCTCTTATTCTCTTGAATGACCACTTAAGACAAGTTTGACAGTATGTTAAGACATAATTTATTGAAATGTTTACATAATCAGCTGAACTGAAACCAGTTCCTTTGGCTGAGTGAATGGTTGTAGCTATTCCAGCCAATCCATGGTTATAAAAGATTATTAACTCATTAATTAACAATAATGTTCTTTTGGTTTTGTTTAAAACTGGTAGACCCACTGTTAGGGTAATATAATGATCAATAACTGAAGTCTTATTATACCACATGTCTTGTGTGATATCACAGTTATGCAGAACTATATACCTGCCTAATGTAAACAAAGACCCAAGATTACCAACATAATGTCAGTGTAAATCCAAGTAAACAAATAGACAAACAATTAGATCACAGGTGACATTGAAATGACTCTGGATGGACGATTTTGTGCATTGCGCAAATTTTGAATCTAACTAGCAATGGCAACTTGAAAGGGGTACAGAGAACTCCATAAGTAAATGCCTCAATGTATTGAGGCTTTGGGTTCTTACTCTATTTCTCAGATTGAGATCACAGCCCTTAGAAGGGATAAGAAATGATTGGTGTAGCTGTAGCTCATCTGGTACTGAGCATTTGCCCTTTATGTAAAAGGTCTGAGGTCTTGTTGTTGAGACATAAACTCAAACACATGTAGCAAACTTATTGCTCCAAATCAGGCTGCACATTTTTCTGACCCTGTAACATGCGAAATATTTTTTAAAAACCTTCAAGTCCTAACACTGATTAGAACTGTCAGCAAAATGACCGAAGTCATTGCAAATCTTAATTCTGTGAACTCATTACAACTATTTACAGTACTTACTTTAAGAACTGAAACAAAAAATAGAAATAAAGCTCCATAAATATACCAAACCATTTCAGCCTTTAATTATTCTATGTTCCAATGTTGATGATAATTCCTCTGCCTCTGTAATTTATACTCAACTATTTCACTACATTGGATGGTTGAAGCTGTTATTTACAATGAAATTACTTCCAAATAATTATCATTTTATTAATTCAGTACAATGTGTTATGAACTCATTATAAGAGGGACAGAGAGAGAGAAAGGTGATGGGGGGAGAGTTTACTCAAGATAGAGATAGAGAGGGGGGGGAGAGAGTTTACTCAGGACAGAGAGAGAGAAGGTGAGAGAATGTTTACTCATGACAGAGAGAGAGAAAGGGGGAGAGAGTTTATTCATGACAGAGAAAGAGAAGGGGGGGGTTTACTCAAGACAGAGAAAGGGGGGAGAGAGTTTAGTCATGAAGGGGGGGGAGAGTTTTACTTGTGACAGAGAGAGAAAGAGAATGTATTCATTAAAAGAGAGATAATTTCAATTTCTCATGAGAGAGAGAATGGGGAGGGGGGTACTCATAACAGAGAGGGAAAGAGAATTTGTTCAATTAAAAAGAGTATTATCAAGTATGTATTGACTATAAGTCACCCTATTTTAATTAATTATTTAACTTCAGTGAAGCAGAAATGCCATATGGATTGCATTAATTGGTAAATACCTGAACTCACTGAGGGTAGCAAACATAAAACCTGATCAACCTCCTTTAATAGACTTTTAGACTAATCTGATTTAATACTTGTTGTTCAGATCATTTCCATGTATGATTAAGACTACATGTAGTGGTAAGATCAGGAGTTTGAATCTGTAGTGTTGCACAGTTTTATGTTGATATGATGGTTTCTTGAAAATAAATGTGACTGACAGTATATCTAAGATAACATCATTCAATGAATGCATGCATGAATCAAGTTACATAGTAGATGTGTAAATTCAGGATCTCTTTATATAAAGTTAAAATAACTTAGTATTGAACTTAGGAGATTTCACATAACCAATGAGATTAACTAAATAAATTAATCAATACAGTTCTAGTTACAATAGCAGTATCTTAAAATACATGCACATATATGACTGTATGTCCCAAAGTAACTTCAAAGTGACTTTACAATTAGAATCAAGGTGCTATACAGACAATAGCAGTATTTTGCCATAAGAAAACTATCAAATTAATACAAAATGCAAATCATGATAATATTAACAGAACTAAGATGGATCCCATTCTTGTTGGGTTTAACGTCCAACCAACAGTATTTCAGTCATTTTGAGACTATGTCTACTTGAGACAGATAAAGTGCTGCTACACTGCAGTATAACACTGTAGACATTAAGAATGTTACCACACTCAGTCACATTACCCTGACACAAAGTTAACCAGTCCTGGAACTATCCTTATATGCTGAGCGCCAAGGACGAGAGCTATACCAGTGCCATTTTTTATGACTTTGGTATGTCGCAGCCAACATCACTGGGCTGCATGTGATTAGAGATCATATTCATCTTGTTCAGTTTGGCAGGGAGTATGACATGGTACCCAATAACTCACAACAGGGAAGAAATCATTACACTGTGTGTAAACGATCAGGTAGTTCAGTCAGTACAGGTAATTACCTTTTATGGGTAAGGCCCCGTGTTCAGTTCCCAGGCAGGAGGTACATTTTCTCACCATAACATTTATCTATGGTAGATTTCTGTATGTGGTCCTGTAGCTTACCCATCCCTTTGATCAAAGATCTCAGATTCAAATCCTGGTGTGGTCTGTTACATCTCATTTGAATCATTAGCAATAACTCACAATAGAAGAGAATCATGTCTATGAGGTCAGGAAGCTCATCTGATAGGGTCGCCTGGGAAAGTAAAGCATCTCAGTCAGGCTCACATTTTTCTCAACCTGTGACATTTGGAACACAATTTGAGCAATGGCTTAAGTGCTTTGAGGTTCTTTGGATCCATTTGGAAATTCAACGACAAATTCCAGTTTGGTGGGGAAGTATGTCACGGTACCAATAACTCACAATAGATGAGAATCATGTGTAAGATGCCACCACTGGTAGCTCAGTTTGTAAGTGAAGGCTTCGTGTTTGAGTCACAGCCAGGCTGCACTTTTTTCACCCTGTGACAAGTAGGTTTCATTCTTGACAAGCTCTAGTAAACAATCAGCAAAAAGAAATCTATAGATAAGAAATGGACCATCAAAAGCATGAGAGTCATCTAAATCGGAATTTGGTAACACTTGTAGACTAAAATATGGAGAGTAAGATAAATAAATAAGTAGATGTAGATCTAGACAACTAAATTACAAAAGAAACAATTACATTAAGTTTTGAATCTAACAAACAATAACTGATGTATTTATGGATAAATTCCGCAAATGCTCTTGCAGAGAGAGAGAGGGAGAGGAAAAGAGAAACAAGACTGAATTTCAAGAGATAGATAGAAAGAAAAAAGGTGCGAATATTTTCATAACAAAACAGGGAGAGAGAGAGAGAGAGAGAGAGAGATGCATTAAGTAACGTCTTGCATATGAAAAATAACATAAGTTAAAGGTCTATTGAGAAAAAAAATCGATTGTTTTTCTCCGTTCGGAGAAAAGCGATCGGGGAAAAACAATCGATTTTCCTACTTCATATATACATTATTTTATATGCAACAAAACAGAGACAGAGAGAAAGTGGGGAGAGAGAAGAGGAGAGGCAGTGAGATACATTAAAATGTAAAAATAGGTTACTGTTTAAGTCAAAAATAAGAAAATGTTTAGTTATTTTCCGTTAAAAACAGTATGTTACTTCAGTATCGGTAGACGCTCTACCTGTTTTTGTTTTTACCCCGATTACACTATAATTTATCACACGAATAAATTCACGCAAATAACGTCATCATCGTCATCAAAATCAATAATTATTTTGCATTCTAAGTTCAGGTGATAACAATAAACAACCACCCAATGTTTCTGAAAAGTAAAGAAGGCATCGAGAAAAAACGATCGTTTTTCTCCGGTCGGACTGTTGAAATTCGATCGGAAATTTCCGACAACGGACAGGTACCGATCGATCTTTTCGTTGTCGGAGCGAATTCCGATCGGAGATGTTGATTTTTAAATCGCTGTATCTTTTTATTTATGGATGGATTGTTTTGAAGATACTATTTTTGGAAACTGGAAACTATGTTCTTTCAGAATATATATGGGTTAATAGTGTATAGGCATTAGTGTCGCTTAAAGTTTATGGAAAAAACCGACGTTCCATAAATTCACCGACGCGGGTTGTAAGATAAACCCCGATCTTCACCAGGTGTTATTACCAGGTACATGCATAAGTATTAACCAGCGTCAACATACATATACAACACGCGTATATGCACGGATAGACCACGTGTCCAAACATAAGTCAAAGACACATTGCCGTATATCACGTCTGCAGTACATTGAATTAAATCCACATCACGCATTTCTATCAAAGAATCACAGCAGAAGCTTGTCCTCGAATTTGGACCTCTCTTATGACGAAACGCACCAACGAAATCCCCGTAGATATATAATCAACGAATGTAAATGTCAACGAAAATTAATGACTTGACTTGATTATTTGAGTTTGCCGTCGTTACGACAGTATTTCAGCCATTTAGCGACGTCCAGCTAATCGCAGGTGGAGGAAGACCCCGAATGCACGGAGGCATCCGGGTAGAACCACACGAAAATTAACAAGTTTTATCATACCAAAAGTTCCTTCCAGGGCATTTCTAAACTATGAAGTATGATGTGAAAGCTGTTTTTCAGCATTTGCATATGGAAGGTATAACTTTAGAGTACGAAGACGACAAACTATATTGGTTTACTATGGCTGCACATTTCTCCAAGTCAAAACTTACTGAAGTTCATTTTTATTAAACATCAGCTTTCTGCCGTCTTTAGTAGCAACAAAATCTAACCAGGAATCGCTGACCCTGCTAATTTGCCTATTCTCCATGACAAGTTTAACTGTACCTCTCCGCGCTTAGTGCTGATCCACGCAATGCGATTCTGCATTTACGAATACGAATGGAATATGTTACGCAGACCTTTTATTCATAACCGTAACCGCTATTCATATGCTGTTATTTGTTAACATGTTATTTTGCTCTGTAAACAACCATTTTAAGCGTGAACAATATATCCGTGACACCTACAAATCAGAACAGCAACCCATTTTACATACTTGAAGATATACTCCTGAAAAAAGAAAAAAAAACAAACGCGCACCTGCTAGACTAACACCCAATATTCGCCACTGATTCGCTGTAGAGATAACAGAAAACCAGCACGTCATCAGAAAGCTAAAAGGGCCGACTGAATTGCGGATAAATGGCGGACTTCAGACTGAATCCCGTCTCATCGTAAGAATCATGAAGCACACACATTACTGAGCGGGCAAACATCTCATTAGGTGCTTATCAAATATCCGGCAAGTGGCGAGGAATGGCTATAGATGTTCCTTTTATGGGAAGGAATAATGATTTTACAGTATCTTATTATAATTTCAAGATAATAATCTCCGTCTACTACGAGACAAACACCTTACACACAAGTTATCTTAGGCCGTTGTTTGAGATTCTTCCCGTTAAAACATGATTATTTCTTTATTACAAAATATGTTCAATTAAATGAGAGCCTACTTACATAAATCGTCCGCCTCGGGAGCGTAGGGTCGAGGGTATGACCCTCGGCCGCGAAATACTTACGTCGTAAAAATGGACATAAGGGTAGTTGCAGGACTGATTGGCCCGGTGTCCGTATAATGCGACTGGGTGTGGTATCATGCCATATGTCCATGGCGTGATACAGAAGTGTGGTAGCACTATATCTGTCTCAAGTAGACATCGTCTCCAAATGACTGAAATACTGTCGGTGGGACGCTAAACCCAACAATCAAACAACCAAAGTTACTTACTTAACTTGTCTTAATATGTACAAGTAACCTTGTTTTTCAGTGCTGACTTCCATCGCCTACACTGCAATACAACGACTGATTGCAACTTGACCAATCCTAACACAGAATGTGCGAACAATATATGTCAGTGTGTTATTGGCTATCCTTTTGACCCGATTCTAAATGCATGTGTCAAACGTAAGCATAAGTTGTTCAGTTCACATTTGATTATCACATTTTAACTAAATTTGTTTACTTAGATGAACTTTTATGTTATGACCTATTTCTTACATATAACAATATTTTACGTTTAGTCTCCAAGAATTAGTTTTAAATAATATAAGTATATGTAGTTCGCAATAACAAGGAACACCTGCTGTGAAAACACTATGCTTGCAATTGTTTTCATAAAAGGTAAGTATACACAGATGCTTTTGATTTCAATGTCAGAGGCATACCTGAGTTCTGATTTTTGGGTTGAAAACTTTAGTGATTATAATATGTAAAAATAATGATTAATATTCATGATATTTCAAATTTAGTACATGTAATTTCGTGACAGCATTTCTTTTATTCGGAAAACCAGATTTATCATAATTCTGTAAATACATTAAGAACCAGTGCATTACATATTTTGTATCATCAAAGGTTTCGTTGGAAGACAAATTTTGTATTTGAAAAAAAGAAAAAGAAAAAAAAAGATGTTCTTGATGAAGGAAACAATCCAAAAAGAGGTCGTAAAATATATTCCAGCATTTATTCTGATAAAATAGTATTTCTCTGTTTCATTCAAATAAAATTTGCGTTCATATTATTATTGCAATGTTTTAAATCATCCGACATTCTGGGCCTCGAATCCAGAACTGTTCTAAGTAACGTTAGTGAAGGTAGAAGTGATAGTGCCTTTACAACATTACTATACCACAGTTACTGGTCTGGCAATGCGTTATTCTGGCTTAAGAACAGCCATTATTTTCATTTGCAAATACAATGTACATGAAAACAGGCTTTTATTTTACCACAAAATTCTGATTTTTAGTTTCGTAAGTACAAAAGATTCATAACTCCATAGAAAATTTGGTTGTCGACTGATACATACCTTTGGATATATTTACAAAAATTAGTCAATCGATTGATCAATCAATAAAAACAACAGGTGTCCCAAGCAACTGCGAACTATTCATACCTTCAGTCGATAATTTTTTTTTTCATAAATAAGTATTTATGTATGAGTGTTTCTTCCAATTAAGGCCTCTATCTTTTAATTATTTGTATATATCATATGCTTTTCTTTCTCTCAAGTAACATACATAGAGGATTATATTTTTTACATTTAACTGTTTTATATTTAAAATATGTATAATACATAATAATAATATGTATCATACGGTATAAAAAAGGTTTTTTTTTCAAATCACCGGCAATGCCAATAATACAGAAATGTTTGTATACCATAAGCAAGATAATACAGAGGTGACAGATAATACATGTTTGGCTACGTATATATTTTCGCTTAATGCTGCTGCGTCATTATAACTCACTTTGTCTCATTACCTAGACATTGGGAGCATAATACAGATTTAGTGCAAACTCTCTGTAAAATCAAGGCATGTTACAATACATAGTCACCTTATGTAAATATAGGAGCACACGACAGATATAGTGCTACCTGAATGAAATATCAATGGCATAAAACCACATATAGTTTTTTTCAATAGTGCACAAAACAGTTATATTGCTTCCGAACTATAATTACTGTGGCATGATACCACACCCAGTCACATTATTTGTACATGAGGAGCACAAGACAGTTAAAGTGCTGCCTGACTATAATTATGTGGAATGATACCACACCCAGTCACATTCTTTTGATATAGGCCACAAGACAGATAAATTGCTGCCTAACTATAATAAATATATAATAAATGCAGCACGATACCACAACCAGTCCCATAATTTGGACATGGGCTGCAAGACAGTTACAAGGCCGCCTCACTATAATTACTGTGGCATGATACCACATCTAGTAACATTATTTGGACATGGGAGCACAAGACAGATTAAGTGCTGACACACCAAAATTACTGTGGCATGATACCACAACCAGTCACATTATTTGGTAATGGGCCACAAGTCAAAGTTCTGCCTCACTAAAATAAATGCAGTATGATACCACACCCAGTCAGATAATTTGGACATGGGCCGCAAGACAGTTAAAAGGCGCTCATAAATGTCAGATACCACATCAGTAATTTTTGAGGCCAATAAAGTGCTGACCACCAAAATTAGTGGATAACAACAAGTCACATTATTTAGCTATGGGCCACAAGACAGATAAAGTGCTGCCACACTATTTTAACATTGCATAACGTTACATGATATGAAACTGATACAAATCATTTATACATGGGGAGCAAAAGAAAACTAAAGTGCTGCCTCACTAAATTTAATGTGGCATGATACCACATCCAGTCCCATTATTTTGGACATGGGGAGCCACAAGATAGCTAAAGTGCTGCCTCACTATAATAACTGGCATGAAACCACATCCAGTCACATTTTCTGGACATCTGGTGTGCATAAGTTATAGAAAGGCCTCTATTTGATAACATATTTAAGAAGTTGAAGGCCCATTAAGTTTCCAAAAGCAGTGTTTATTCTTCCGACAGAAAAGCAAAGTGTGTGCAACAGATTTATTATGAGATGCAATCTGAACATACTCGTTGATGACAACAATACTTCAATGCATAAACGAGAATCGTTCAGATCATTCAGTTGTTTACAAAAATTACTAATTTGCATATCCCGCAATTGCATATATATTTTTGTTAATTTTCCATAGACATCCGTTTGTCTCCCTTAACGAATCATGATAGCATAAATTGATGACATAGCAGATAAACAAATTGTAAATCAACGATGGTTTTTCAAATTAAAATACTGTTCATAAGACGTCTTTGGAAACTCACCAATGCAAAATGTAAACAATGAGAGTATTTTGACATCCATCCAAAATACTTAATTACGTAATTTGATCAACATTATCAATGCGCTTCCGTTTACAGCAGATATTTGCACATAATATACCATTTGTATTAGTCTACTATATGTCAATGTTATATCATATTTTCTTTTTCATGAAAATTGAATCATTATGAAATACGTGTATAACGGGCCTTTAAGAAGGGGCCATAATTTGTATTATATCATTAAGAGTTATCTTCCTTGATAGTATGATAACCCTGAACATGCTGAAGATATTTCAAATCAATCCCATGCCTGGATACTGAGATATAAGCATAAATTTCCTAGCATGCAAAACTTAAACCAATGTTTCTATGCTAAGAAGGGGCCATAATTTATAATATATTCCATAAAGAGTTATCTTCTCTTGATAATATGATACCCCGAACATGTTTAAGATGTTTTAAATCAATCCCATGCCTGGATACCAAGATATAAGCATGAAAGTACCCTGCAAGTAAAACTTAAATCAAAATTCAAAGTTAAAAAGAGGCCATAATATGTATTAAATTCAGTCAAGAGTTATCCACCTTGTCTGTCTAATACCCCTGAACATATTAATAAACTTTCAAGTCAATACCATAAATGGTTATTGATATAACTAAATAGTAGCTTGCATGCAAAATTTTTAACTAAATTTTCTGTTGCATGCAAAACTTTAATCCAATTTTCTAGGATAAAATGGCCCAATAATTTATATCAAACTCAGTTGAGAGTTATCTACCTTGGTTGTCTGATGTCCCTGAAAATCTTCATAAACTTTTAAGTCAATACCTGAATGGTTATTGAGATATAAGCTTTATAGTAACTTGCACGCAACTTTAACCTATTTTTCTATTGCATGCAAAACTTTAACCAAAACTTCTAAGTTAAGAATGGGCCATATTTTATGCTAAATTCAGTCAAGAGTTATATACCTTAGTTGTCGGATGCCCCTTAACATATTTATATATTCTCAAGTTCATACCATGAATGGTTATTGAGATGTTAGCTTAACAGTATGTGCATGCTAAACTTTAACCAAAAGCTGCAACCCCAACGCTGGTGACTGCCATAGCTCTCATATTCCTCGAATAGTCAAGCTAAAAATCCAATGTTTCTTATATCAATTCAAGTTCAGTTAATTAATATTCATAAGTCATGAATTTGTACATGAATATTCATGAGGTAAAGAATTTGTATTCATAGCTGATTTACTAGGTGACCAATACGTACAGGGCCAAACATATAAATATTTATTTATATGAATATGAATAAAACCAAAACATCACAAAAAAACATGCATTTTTATACATCAAATTCTTTCTCTATAAAGACAAAATTGTTTACACTAATTACCCTTAAAGTTTAATATTCAACAAATATTGTAAATGATCTGTTCATTGACACACACTGTTAATTCATTCCGTTATTCTTCAATTATCAAACATGGGATTTCAACTAGCAAATCGGGTTATTTTAAGTGCTAAGCATGAACATATTTAAGCCAATCAAAATGACATCTACATTTTGGATACTCTCAATGTGGTGTGGTAAGAACATCAGATGAATTGTTATTTCATATCAAATTTTACTAAACAAGTCATGAAGATGTTATGCAATCTTCTGGTGAGCTTAACATTTTCATGAACTCGTTTTGTAAAATTAAGAATAAAATGACAATTTGTGTCAGATTCTTTTTATAATATTACCTAGACTTAGTAAACCATGATTATAATAGCAAAAAAAACAAGCATGAATGAACAAACTGTGAACTAATTACTATTTGTAATCTTACCTCAAGAAAACAGTTTAATATAATAGCTGAAAATATCTAGATTTGTTTTCACAGAAAACTGATATCTCCCCCCCACCCCCTTCCCCTCACACACACTAAGCCACACAGTGACATATGCAAATAATTAAAGGGCTGACTATATTGTTAAAGTTCTGTATGGACCTTGTGTGTGACACTTCCTCTCATCAATTTCTTTCCATAACTGGAACATAAGTAGAGTTATCTTGCAGTCAAGAAATTGTGAAAAGGGGGAATAACTTCAAAAATAATGAGGCCAGAGTTATAAACCTTGTGCATGACACTTTCTCTCATTAATTTCTTTCCATAAATGAATTTAATTTGAATAGCATGAGTTGAACGGGAGTTATCTTAAGGACACGAAACTGTATAAAAGCTGAAAAAAAAACAACTCCCAACAAGAAACATTGTAAATGGATTATGCTCTAGTGTACTGCAATTTTGTCCAAAACATCTACCCACCTATGAAGCTTCAAGGTTATATGTCTCATAGTGCATGAGTTATACTCCGGACAATCCTTAATTGAATATGAAATTAAACAACGGGCAATAACTCCAAAAATATGATTTGCAGAATTAAGGTTCTTGTGCACTGCAATTCTCCTTTTTGAGGTCTAGTCACCTATGAAGTTTCAAGGTTATATGTTTCATTGTACATGAGTAATGGTTTGAAAAAACAACAACAAGAGCTGTCAGAGGACAGCACGCTCGACTATTCAAAATGCTTGTTGGTAAATCAAATGAAATCTATTTCAATTCTTGCCCTTCACATACCCTGTACATAATAATAGTCAAAAATGATATACCTTGATAGTCTGATTCTCCTTAATATTTTTATGATGTCTAAACTCAACCCCATGCCTAGTTACTGAGACATAAGCACAATAACACTGTGCATGCAAAACTTTAACCAAAAATCCAAGTTAGAAAAGGGCCATAATTTGCATAAAATACAGTCCAAAAGTTATCCTCCTTAGTTTTCTGATACCCCTGAAGACACTGCTTAACGTTTTAGTCAATTCCTTATGCAATTTCTGAGATATAAGCTGGATAGTAGCTTGAATGCAAACATTTAACCAAAATTCTAAGCTAAAAGGGGTCATAATTTTTTAATATATTCCATCAAGAGTCTAAACATATCAAAGATGTTATAAATCAAACCCATGCCTTGACTCTGAGATATAAGAATGAAAGTACCTTGCATACAAAACTTTACCAAAATTTCTAAGTTAAAAAAGGGCTATAACTTGTAATATATTCCATCAAAAGTTATCTACCTTGATAGTATGATACCCCTAAACATATTAAAGATGTTTAAAATCAATCGCATGCCTGAATATTGAGATATTAGCATGAAAGTATCTTGCATGCATAACTTAAACCAAAATTTCTAAGTTAAAAACGGCAATAATTTGTAACATATTCAATCAAGAGTTGTCTACCATGAAAGTATGTTACCCCTAAACATATTAAAGATGTTTCAAATCAATCGCATGCCTGGATATTGAGATATTAGCATGAAAGTACCTTGCATGCAACACTTTAACCAAAATTTCTAAGTCAAAAGGGGCCATCATTTGTAACATATTCTATCAAGAGTTATCTACCATGAAAGTATGATACCCCTAAACATATTAAAGATGTTTCAAATCAATCCCATTGCCTGGATACTGAGATATTAGCATGAAAGTACCTTGCATGCAAAACTTAAATCAAAATTCAAAGTTAAAAAGAGGCCATAATATGTATTAAATTCAGTCAAGAGTTATCCACATTGTCTGTCTAATACCCCTGAACATATTAATAAACTTTCAAGTCAATACCATGAATGGTTATTGAGATACAAACTAGATAGTAGCTTGCATGCAAAACTTTTTACCAAATTTTCTATTGGATGCAAAACTTTAACCAAATTTTCTATGTTAAAAAGTGGCCATAATTCATATTAAATTCAGTCAAGAGTTATATACCTTGGTTGTCTGATGCCCCTGAACATATTTATAAACTTTCAAGCCAATACCATAAATGATTATTGAGATATAGGGTTGATAGTAACTTGCATGCAAAACTTTAACCAAAAGCTGCAACGCAGACGCAGACGCCGACGCCAACGCAATGGCGACTACAATAGCTCTCATATTCTTCGAATAGTCGAGATAAAAAGTTACGGTTCTTATGTATTGCACTTCTCCTCCATGTGATCTATCTATCTATGAAGTTCCAAGGTTATATGTCCTATAGTGTGCAAGAAATGCTCTTGACAAAAGATAAGTATGAAATTTAACAAAGGACAATAACTCAAAAGTTTGATACACAGAGTAATAGTTCTTGTGCATGACACTTCTCTTAAATGAAATCTATCCACCTGTGAAGTTTCAAGTTAATAGCTTTGATTCATTTTGAGTTATACTTTGGACAAAACATAAGTATGAAATTTAACAAAAGGCAATAACTCCAAAAATATGATGCACAGAGTTAAAGTTCTTGTACACTGCACTTCTCCTCCATGAGATCAATCTACCTGTGAAGTTTAAAGTTATTAGCTTTGATACTTTGTGAGTTATGTTCCGGACAAAACTTATGTGAGACATTTAACATTGGGCAGTAACTCAAAAAATATGATGCGCAAAATTACATTTCTTGTGCACTGCGCTTCTCCACCATGAGATCAATCCACCAGTGAAGTTCCAAGTAAATAACTTTGATACTTTGTGAGTAATGCTCTGGACGATAAGTGTGACAGACAGACAGACAACTCTGACAAAAACAATGTCTCCCCCATATAAATATGCTTATTTCTCATACATTTTCAACATCAAATGTTTGATACATATTTCCAATAAAATACATTTAATACGGCTGTTTGAGTTCAACACAATAACACAACAACATACATGTATACAGAATACAGAATACATGAGCGTGATGCGGAGTGATGTAATTTGGCCTATAAGTTATATGTAACGTGATAAATATTAGAAAATATGTGATAATTATACAAAACTGAAAACAGCTGTTTAAGCATAATGTCATATGAGAAAGGATAGCTGTATTAAATATATTTGATGCAACTGACTTTGATTGGAAATACGACACCAGCGTTAGGATTGGTTAACGCTAGGCAGGAAAAGGTTATCCTGCATCAAATCAGATTACTGTATCGGCTTTTGATTTAAATGGAAAAAAAATGTAGGAAAAATCCTGTGGGTCATCCAACGATGGTTCTGTTAGGTACTTCTGACTTAAATGTATTGTAACAGACTGATTTGATAGAAACTGACCTTTTGGGTATTCATTTTATATTTCAGCTTTAAAATATGACTTGAATAAAATATTTCAAACCTCCTGCATCAAATTTAAGTTCTTGACCTCACTAACATTAATATTCATATTGTTTGGGTGTCAGTGCACCAAATATTCAAGCATATCATTACAGCCCTAATTATAGTGTCCATAGTTCATATAAAACATTTCCACGGTAAGCAGGTTACAAAATGTACATGCACTGCCTTTCAGGTTCTTTGTTTTCATGGCAATTCATTCACCTTTTTCTATGTCTGATTTCAATAGTCAATATATTTCATGTTCAACATCGATTTTGATTTAAGGAAAGTACTGAGTCTCTTTTTCAAAGGCAATAACACGGCAACTGATTTCCATGGCAACAGTCTGATGTCTATGAATCCTTGCTTCTATGGCAACTGTCCTTTCACCTGTTTGTACACACAGCTGTTGTTATCAGCCAGGCCTGAAAATAAAAACAATTGTGGCATTTGATTACACATTTATTCATAATATCGGTTTAATGATGTCAGTATAACACGGGAATAAATATGTTATAATACACTTCTTTGTTTGGTAAAAATATGTCAAACGTTTACATGTTTATACATTTATTATGGGTGTCAGCGCCCCTTACAGATACCCCAACTGGATTTGTTAAGTCTTTTACGGCTTTTCACAAACTTGTGGAAAACGTATTGGGTTTGTTAGGTTTATTTTTCTTATTGTTCCTCTTTTTTCCAACCTGTTCAAGAGTTAATTTCAATATGTTGCCAAAGCAACATAAAATTAAATTGCCTTGACAAAAAGGTTTAGATTTTTAAATTCAATTATTTTCAATTATCAATGACATCAAATTTGCTGTGAACTTCAAACAAGAGGGCCAAGATGGCCCTGTTTCGCTCACCTGAGTAAGATTGCTGTGTTTGGCATGATTACAAAAAATGTGGCATCTAAGGTGTTTACGTTTTTCTAACATTTGACTGAGTGACCTAGATTTTGACCCTACATAAATTTGCACTCATCTTGGATTTCATGCAGTCATCATTCTTATCAAGTTAAATGAAGACTGAGACAAAAATGTAGCCTCTAAAGTGTTCAAAAGGTTTTTCTAAAATTTGCCCTGGTGACCTACTTTTTGACCCCATGTGACCCAGAACAAACCTTCTGACTAAGTTACATGAAGGTTATGCCAAAAAGGTGGTTTCTAGAGAGGTCATAAGGTTTTACTTAAATTTACCCAGGTGACCTACTCTTTGACCCCCATATGACCCATTTTGGAACTTATCCGAGATTTCATGTAGACAAACATCCTGACCAAATTTTATGAAGATTGGGCTAAAACTGTGACCTATAGAGTGTTCACAAGGCTTTTTTAAGATTTGACCTGGTGACCTACACATTACCCAATTTCAAACTCATCCGAGATATCATGTAGACAATCATCCTGAACAAATATTATGAAGAATGGGCTAAATCTATGGCCTCTAGAGTGTTCACAAGGTTTCTTTTTTAATTTTCTATGATTTGACATAGTGACCCTGTTTTTGACCCCTAAATGACCCAATTTGGAACTCATTCGAGATATCATGTAGACAAACATCCTAACCTATTTTCATGATGATTGGGCCAACTCTGTGGCCTCAAGAGTGTTCACAAGCAATTGATGACAACGGACAAAGCACAACAGACAAAAGGCGGTCACAAAAGCTCATCCTGAGCACAAGTGATCAAGTGAGCTAAAAACTGTTCGTGCTCTAGAGCCTTCAATTTTGGTCTGATTGTCATTATATTTTCACAGAAGATGTATGTAAGGATGTAGATGTGCACCTTGGCATTCAAATTTTCTAAAATCGAAAAGATAAAGATTTCATGGCCAAACCAAGTTTGAACTTTGATTCCTAAAAATATAGTTTAATGCTTCAAAGGCCCCTGATGAATCAGAAGCATGCAATTTTTGCAGCATATTGGCCCCGACGCCTACTTTTCTACTCCACGATCCGGATATTCTTACGCAGGAAGGAATGCCCATGTTGAATAATGAATTGTGGAATATATTTGTGTGAATGAGCTGCATTTTGGGATTAATTTGTGTATAGTAGGACCAGAAAGTTGAAAGCAATACAGTGAAATAATTAATTTTCGTGGGATAGTAATTTTTGTCGATTTTGTGGTGGGTTTTATCCATGAATATTAATTCCCACAACTTGTCACTTATATAGACCCCACGTGTTCTAGACTAGAACATATATCCTCGAATAAATGTAGATGTGCACCTTGGCATTCAAATTTCCAAATTTAAAAAGATTAAGATTTCATGGCAAAACCAAGTTTCATATATTTTGTTTTATATATTTTTTATAAGTATTTTTTTTTTAAAAATTTTAAAATTTTGCCAAAAAATTTATCTTTAATGAGTGCATTTTAAGAGTACATGTACTACCTTATTAAAAAGAGCATCTTTTAGTTACAGTTAATTTTCTGACTACTGGTATGGCTTAAGCTTCAACATCAAGAATGTCATTATTATGTCATGATTTTCTTAAATGATACATTTAATCTCTTTGAGATAAGCAATCGGAACGCTGTCTCATTTGTAAATTCAACAAATGATGTTCTGGTTCAACCTTTTTCCGAAATCTATACTTGTGTGTATATTTGGATATGTGCATGCACTTGACCAAGGCGCAGCCAGACTTTAGATTAAAATATATATTAAGATACCCACTTTACGCAGGTGGGGATCCATGATTCTTACTTGTCTTCACTGGTCACAAAGGCAGTCACAAGTGCCCACAGCATTATAAGGGTAAAAGGACCAGTAAACATTGCTGTGCAGGCATTATATATTATATAGTGCTGCATCGGAAATAAATTAGCAACTCATTCTGTAACCCATCATTTCTATATGGTATGATTTGTTTATGTTTGTATGTTATAAATCATTTGAAAGGCAGTGCTCCCATTTTTGCCCAATGATGGAGTGCGGATTTTTTTCATCAGTGGAAACATTTGTTTCAATATGGTAACCTCCGTGGATTTCTATTTTCAGTTATCATACAAAGCAAACAAGTAACTGGTGTATGTACATGTATGGCAACATGCAGGCAATATCTCGGCAAAAATCGAATATACTGAAATAACATACTATGTCCTCTATGTAATATTAAATGCTTCAAAGTGAAAAATCAATGACTGAACAACTGCAACAATGAGTCTGTTCTGGCAACAGAAGCTGCCAGTATTTTATAATAGCCTAAAATGTTTAATATTTATAATAGTGTTCTTTGCATATCATCAACTACTGATTATTGTTAATGAAGTTAATTCTGAAAAGATTTTGATTAAAACTTTAAAGAACAGGATGTCATGTAATTAGAGTTTAATATTAATGCAGATATGTGAAGCTGTCTGCTGAATAACTAATTCATTGTTCATTGTTCTCATCTTACGAAGCTGTGCTCATGGTGGTTGGAATTTTCAAATTGTGATGATTGTCGTCATTTAATTTCTTTATTCATTATTCTGTGAACATTAACCACGTGGAAAACGATACTACCCAAGTCATGAATATCATAGGATTCAATGGCGTTTCTGATTTCCTTTATGCTAAATATGCATTTAGAGAGGTGCTTATGAACTTGGATTTTACAAACAAATATTGGAGGAGGAAGATCTGAAATAAAAGATAGAATAATACTTTAAGTGTGGATAGAGAAGCTGCTGCTGTTGTTGTTGTTGCTGCTGCTGCTGCTGATGATGATGATGTATATTGCTGATAACATTATTAATAACATATGTCATCATCAACATGCTTAAGAGGCTTTGTAGTACTTATTTGCCAATTTGTATAACATATATCAAATTTAGCTCAAACCTAAAATAACCTTGGTAACTATGTGGCAATGTACAATGCATCCACATCATGAACATAATATGTACAGAACATACTGCAGTGAACAGCAAGCTTTCTATAGGCCATGCATATCATTCTTCCAAAGAGTTTCAGTTGTCTGGAATCACACAAATCATAATACATTTGTAAATCTACAGTTTGACATTTTAAGTGTCAAATACATCCAGAGATTGGTTATATCTTTTTAACGATGCAAATGTTAGGGTTTTAATAATAATTTGTAACAAAGAATTTTACCCTTATCTTATTTCATGATCAATTTAAATTTATGACACCAGCCCAGTGTTCAGTTACCGTTGAAAGTCCCTGACGCTAGCATTTGTATTCCTGTTTTATTATAGCATATCGATTGCAAGTAGGAAACCAAATCTCTAACAATTGCAAGCCTTATGCTTGACTGAATGCAGGGCAGATCAGTCTAAGAGTAACTTGCAGACAGCATAGGTTCAATCATACTGTTCAATATTCCTCAGTGCATTTGACATAAGGAAACACTGTCAAACCAATAAAACGTATTCTGGGTGTATAGAAAAGTATAACATGATCAAATATTGAGGGAAAGACTAATAAGAGTACTAACTTGATTTTACTTCCACTTTGAGTCGCCCTGGGCCATCACAATCCGGGCTCCAACGATGCCGCACTTGGATCCCTTGGTCACACACCCCCCACATCGAGGGAACTGTACACAACACCTAGCTGTCTTGTCATGGTAACAATCTGTATCCACACCTGCTCCTGCAATCTCCATGGCAATACGCTGAAGACCAGAGCCCTCAAAGTCAAGGTCACAGGGAATTCAAGGACCTCAGAGTTAGCTGCAGCAACCTTCAGAAAAACTGGAACACTTTTGTGTTTCTTGTAATCTGGAAAAATGATAATAATAATTAATAAAAAAAAAAAAAGAATGATTTTCATAAACTGTATAAAATGTGCTTTCCTGTGTAAATTATTTCATTTCCATCAAATTGTAAAAAAGATGCTTTAGGACAAAACTAAAAATGAAATATTTCACTTTCCTCTTTTATCTTATATATTAGGAATACAGGGGCGTAACTCGGCTCAACTGAATGTGTAGGTACGATATCCTACCACTTGGGGCCTATTGGAGAATTTTAGATGTTTACAAGGTCATTGGAACAATGTGGTTAGTTTCGAGGCTTTCATTTTAATGGGAATACAATTGTATGTCCATTTTGTGTGGATTTCCAAGAAATAAAGACCTTAACTAGTTTTCTACTGATGGAATATCTTACTTGATATATACTCATAAATAGCCTTTACACTATACATGTAATATTGAAATTCATGACTCTCACTCATTGCGTTCTGAAAACGAACTTACATCTAAATCTACCATATCTAGGCACTTAAATTGGAATTGGAATTAATGTTCCATGTGAGTTTGAAATACAAGTTGGACTGACATTAAAGTTTTAAATTTTTAAAAGGAAAACTTGTCAGCTTCACGATAAGGCGATTTTATACGCTTAACTAAACAATTAACATTTGATTGTTGTTTATTTCATAAGTATACCCCCCGCACAACAAAGTTGGTATCAAGATGAAACTTCATATGTGGATAGATCTCATTGAGGAAGGAGTGAATTGACCAAGAATCATAACTCTCTGTCACATATTTTTTGAGTTATTGCCCTTTGTAAATTTTCATACTTAATTTTGTCCGCGCCGTATTCAGGTCACTGGACAAATATCAATATAATATGAATATCAAAACATACAGTGTCTTAAAATTATTATAACAAATTAGTTTGATCCTTGTCTGATTGATAAAATTTAAATTTTACCTGAACAATCGTATAAATATGTCCTTTATCCAAATGTAAGTCCGAAATTAATTCCACACTGTTGAATGACCCACACTTGATGAATTGCTGCCAAAATCAAATCTTCTAAAACAAGTCTCCTCAACAAGTCTACTCTCCCTAAAACCCATTCATTATATATACTTGAGCAAAATATTCTAGAAACAACCATACTATTCTTCAAAAAAGAATGTTCTAAAGTGTAAACGGGTTACATAAGACTTCTACAATTTTCCATAGAAAGAAAGAAAGTTCCAGTAAACAAATATACCAGTAAACAAGTTATTTTTAGAACAGGGATCGCCTAATAGATCACTCCAGAACAAAACTAGTAAACAAGTTATTCTTAGAATATATCTTATGTATACATAACCAGGTTAGGTGTAATATGTAACAATATATATATATCCTCCAATATTGAAGATTACATATAAAGACATATTGATAATGAACATACAAATGCAAATATTAAACAATAGAGACATGCATATGACAGACAAACCAAACAACGATTTTAACATAGTTTGCTTATAACATACTATCATTACAGCACCCTTACTGGGAGAAAACAAACAAACTAATATATATATATATATATATATATATATATATATATATATATATTTATATATATAGTAAGGTTTACAACCCTATAAACGCGAAACCACTTACCGAAACGAAGCGTAAGAGTTTTTATAGTCAAGAATAATAATATAAGTATACAAAGAAATAGTGCAGGCGTGCATGAAGGTGTGTTTAAATGTACACATTAAAGTTAGCTACTGCATGCGTAAGTGCGTGCGTAAGTGCATTCATGATTGCGTATGAGTGTACAGAAGCACGTGCGTGTATGAGGAATTACACATAATAAGTAATATTTACAAGTTTATACAAACATAAATATTAACTGGAATTATATTGCAGACAGATTACATAAATAAGTATATCGGTATGTTTTTTGTATTAATTCTAAGACAGCAACATAAAATGAACCTGAAGAAATACAATATTTATAAAAACACTGTATTGTTCCCTTAGGCAAACAGATAACACTGGGCATCGAATGTCGAGGAGAGTATTTACATTTTTTCTTCTTTTTTTTGTCCAGTGAGAAGAAAGTTAATAGCACGTGAACTCCCAAAGTCGCCTCGACAGTATTTTAGTCATATAGCAACGTCGAGCTAATTACAGGTGGAGGAAGACCCCGAATGCACGGAGGCATCCGGGTAGAACCACCGATCTACCGCAAGCCAGCTGGAAGGCTTCCTCACATGAAAATCCGAATGACCCTGCCGGGATTCGAACGCACGCGGCGAGGGGCTGAGTGAGTGTTAAAGTCAGTGATTTTATTCTCTCGGCCACGGAGGCCCATCTCTGATTGCGTTACTACAATTAAGACAACAAAGTTGACAAAGAAATGTAAGTTTGTTTTGGTCAATAAGACACTGAAGGGGTAGAACATCGGAATTTTTGTTAAAAGATAACTAAACACCATCAGTGGAAATAGTACTAGTATTTCTAAACGAAGAGTCACTACTCCTACTTTGAAATAAATTACTAAAACTAGATTTCCATTTTATTCTAGCAGGTCATTATCTTACCACTTATTTAACCATCGTCAAGCTTAACCTCCATAGGTATATACTTTTTATTTCCTGGTTTATGCCTATCTTCCCGATAGACTTCCAAAAATTTAAATTAATTTTATGAACATCATTCAAGATTTCATTTTGCATAGAATACCAGTAATAACGTTTGGATTTTTGAATTTCAACAATTTTAGTGTCGGATTTCAACCGACGTCTATCACCTTTATTGATATATTTAAGCCATGATTTTTCTTTACTACACATCAATGTCCATAAAGATGACAATTTATCACTCCACCAGGGTTCCCCTGGTCTACGCTTCCTATCACCAGTGCGAGTATTATGTCCAGTGCTTAAACGCCTATGTGGAATGGAATTGTACATCGTCGCACCATTCAGTATATAAACTATCGATGCCTTGTTCAAGACGATCAATTACAATATTTAAATTTGATAAAGATTCAAAATTACACATAAACTAATTCTGAATACTACTAAAATCAAACTAAGTATATGAACATGAAATTTTCTCTGATATCATATAGATATCATCAGTATCAATACTAAAATTTACATTCCATCGTAATATAGAATGATCTGGAAGCCCAACAGAGGCAACAGTTTTTAACCACAGTATATTATTTATCATGTCATTGACATATCCAAAATTCTGAAACATCAATACAGTCATGTGGTATAATACAGTAATCATCTACAGCCCGACCTACAAGATCATGACCGCTCAATGAGCGGTCGTGAACCAGCACATAGAAGTATAGCACGTGCTACAGAACTTCTGGTTAACTGTCAAATTGCCGAAAAGAATGTAATGATGCATGCACAACTGCACCTTACATATAAAGAGAAAGAGATACCCGTATTGCCGCTTCTTTAAACAATTAATTAGGCCGGAAGGCCACCTCGAAGAGAGGTATTTAGTGAAGAGGTCGCCGATTCTGTCGCAGCTTATACATAGTTCCCGACTTTCAGCAAGTATACGTGTCCAATGCCATAAGCCGTCATGTTTGTGGGCAAGCGTAAAGTTTTGCATAAAATTTGATATAAAATTTAAATTGCTAGATTGACAAATAAATCAGTAGCTAAGCAACTGTTAACGTACTTACAAAATAAATTTGTTGCTATGTCTTGTGTGGCGTTTGACCTCCAATCCATTTTTTTCCGAAGAAGATAGCAAAAATATCGTATCAATCAGCAAACAACTTTTAAAGCGGTCCCATGCTTTAAACCAAAGGTACAAATTATTTGTTCCTATAAAAGAACTGTTGCTATATTTTACTCACTGTTTTAACAATGAAAATATTTTTATTTGTTTTATCAATCATAAGAATACTCTAAGACCTACTCGTATGTGATTACAATATTTTTTTTTAAAAAGTCCATTAGTCTTTTAGTTGTAAAGAACCTAAAAAAAAGACCTATCAACGAGATTCGGTTATGGAAATATACTGACATATAGAATGTCTTCCTCTTCGGAACATAATATTTCTATGATGGCTATTTAATTTTAAAATAATAATGTAATAATGATATAATGTGCATAAAAATAGATATGAATCAAATTAATCAATGGCAGAAATGGTCATGTTGTCTGGTAGATTCTTCCGTTGTCTTCGGGGGCACTCCTTGGTAGGATGAAGAATTTTGAGTTTCTAGTGTTATGAAATACAATTACGTTGGTTAAATATACACATTCATGCATTAATGAGAAAAAAAAATCAAAACTATATTTTCAGTGAACTTTATATGGAAGTTAAAGGTTTTTCCCCAATTAACTTTTATCATGTAAAAGTTTAGAGACCTATAACACTCTTAAACACTGTCTATAAAATTGGGTCGGGCTGTATAGCTAATCGATTAAAGAGATATTTGGATAAACTAATAAATAAAGATCAAACAGGAATTATAAAAGGCAGATTTATTGGAGAAAATATTAGATTAATATATGACATTATGCAATACACTGAAGATAAAGATATCCCGGGGTTACTCCTTCTGATCGATTTTGAAAAAAGCTTTCGACTCACTTTCGTGGAATTTTATCTATAAAACTTTAGATGTTTTTAACTTCGGTCCAGACATTAAGAAATGGTTTAATATTTTATACAAGGATGCTCAGTCAACTGTTACTCAATGTGGTTACTTTTCCAATTTTTCCCCATTCAAAGAGGCTGTAGACAAGGGGATCCGCTGGCATGTTATATCTTTATTTTAAGTGCAGAAATCTTATCCCTTAGTATAAGACAACAAAAAAAGATAAAAGGCATTAAAATTAATGATGTAGAACATAAATTATCTCAGTTTGCTGATGATACAACAATAATCCTAGACGGTTCAGAGGAGTCACTAAACAATACATTATGTACACTTACTTGTTTTTCAAAAATGTCTGGTTTAAAAGTAAACTTTGATAAAACTAAGATAGTATGGATAGGCAAAAAGAAATATAGTTCTGACAGTATTAAGACAAAATGGAAACTTAACTGGAATCAACAACACTTTGATATGCTAGGAATAATTTTTCATGTAGATCTAGACAAGTTAATTGATATGAATTATAACCCAAAATTAGAAAAAATGATCTCAGTTTTATCACATTGGAAGAGAAGAATTCTCACTCCCATAGGTAGAATTACTGTTGTGAAAACCCTTATTATTACTCTTTTTAACCACTTGTTTATGTCCTTACCAAATCCATCTCTCCAATTTATTACACGTCTCAATGGTTTACTTTTTGAATTTGTATGGAATGGTGTTAACAAAATTAAATCTAATATTGTGGTTAAAGAATACTATGAAGGTGGTCTTAATATGGTAAATGTAAAATCATTTATTTCAGCTCTAAAACTTACGTGGTTGAAAAGACTTTGCAGTGTAGGTAGTAAATGGCAAAATGTAGCTTTTAGGGATTTTTATAAACTCTTAACATTGGGCAAAGATTATGCTATAACATTACATTTAAGTTTAAAAAACAAATTTTGGAAAGACACTATTGTAGCTTATATTGATATGTGTACAAATCATAAGTATATTCAATCTGAAATTTTAAACTATCCTATCTTTTACAACGAGCATATCACAATTGATTCAAACAGTGGTTTAATGCAGGGATTTTGAATATAGGTGATATAGTGGATAGTAATGGTGATTTCTTATCTATGGAATCACTTTCTGCTACATTTAAAATTAAAATTAACTTCCTACATTACCAGGGGTTAGTAAAAGCAACAAAACCTTTTCTTAAAAGAAGTAATATTTCGCAAGAAAAACTTTCAATACAACAATAAACCAATATTACCACCATTAATGAAAGTAATTATTACATGCGCATCTGGTGCTAAAACAATATATAACAGTCTTAATATCAATTCGGATGTTCCAACAAGTCAAACAAAATGGGAAAATGAATTAAAAATAAAGCTAACAAAAAGTGATTGGGAAAATATCTATGTACATCCTTTTGTGAATGCGATTTCTTCAAACTTACAATGGTTTCAGTATAAGATTAATCACAGAATCCTTGGAACAAACGACCTTCTTAACAAAATGAAAATATTAGATAGTAATAGATGTTCTTTTTTAGAAAAATTGTTCACCTACTATGGGAGTATCACGTTAGCCAGAGTATTGTAAAAAAGATCACAGTAAAACAAGTAAATTAAAAAAATAGCAAATATAGGGAAAGTAGATTTCTTATTTGGTGTATTAAACGATACATGTATGGTGGAAAATCTTTTAATATTATTTACTAAAAAATTCTTATATCACAGTAGGGTTATAAAACTTAAACCATCATATGATTTAGCTGTAGCTTATATTACACAACAATTCACAATATACGCCAACACATTAAAATTAGAGGATAGGAACCGCTTTGATTCCCAATGGAAACAACTTCTTAGCAACACCTTAGATAATGTTTAAATCTTAAACAGTATTTACAACACGGACATAATAAGGTACGGATGCTTTACTTTACTTATGTTGTATGGACCAATATAGATTTTTATTGCTTTATAATTCTATGTAGGAAAGGCAACTTGTTTTTTTCTTCTTTTTTTTTCGTCTTCTTCTTTATCTTATGTTCGTATTACTTCTATTATATAATTTAAACTACCACTTTGTTAATAATTGATTCAAAGTTAAAAAATAAATATTGCATTTGGTATGATGTAATTTACATGTATGTTTACACGAACATAGTTATATGCAGTTATATTGTACGGAGCAACGGGGATGGCCTCGACCCTTTTGCTTCTATGACGAGGAAAATAAAGTGGTTAAAAAAAACAACAAAAAAACTTTTATCATGTAGTGAACTTTGTGTTTTCATGGATGAGGAGAGATCGGTAATTTGATTAAAAATGCATGCCTCAATTCTCAAAGGCAGTATGTTAATCTTCTTTTGTAGGGTTCCTGTGTAACTGATAGATATTCTGTTCAAAAACATCTGTTGGGTTTATATGGTATAGGAAGTCAGGCAGAGAGAGATCCATTTCGGGCACTGAAATTTCCAAAGAACGAAACAAAGACTATATGATAAATATTTTATCAAAACAAATATTGCATTATTTCGCATTGAGTGTGCAGATAGAAGATGGTTCTATTTGTTGAATTTGAAATTAAAAAGAAAAAAAATATGCAATAGAAATTATCGTTTTCTGATGTTCATACACGAATATGCACAGGTAGAATCTTAATAACACTAATCATTCATTTGATGTTTTCATACTATGGAATTCCTTATTGTGGAATCTCCTTAAACAGGGAGCCGGCTAAAATACCCGCATAGCAAACCTGAAAACGTTAATTACATAACACTTCACGAAAATCAAGCATATAGAATTAATATTAGTATAAATCTTACTACGTTGATCATAAGTATAACTATTTTGTCAAACATGTTTGTCCAAGGTGAGCATACTGCATAGAAACCCCTTCCTGTCTTTATAGCCTCGTTTCCACAACAAAGAAACGTGTTATACTGGAGACTAGTTGTCCGACTGGACAAGATTTGTATTGATTTTCAGGATAATAAGAGTCAAAGACACTGTTACTGAAATATATTTTTCATTTCCGTCAAATAACTTTCTTTAGGAGTGAGGTATAATGATAAGATCTAGAAGATAAATACTGCATGGGAAGAAAAAGATTAGGGTTTAGATCAATAGGGTCAAGGTAAAAGGTCATTGTTCCTGTTTTGCATCAAACAGGTCGTTTCCGCTGAATATCTCCTGTTAGAATTAATTGAGATACACGTTTCATACTGGGTAGGTAAATACCTTATGGAAAGAGGAAGATTGGAATTGATTTTCTTCCTAATGGGGGTCAAATCACAGCTTCTGAATAAGAGTTTTCATTTTTGTCAAATAGTTTCTAGGACTGGGGTATTATGTAGAAAGATACCTCTTGGGGAGAAAAACATTGAGATTACATATTATGTATATACGGGTTTATTGTGTGTGATTTATTTGTGTCGTTTCAGTTTGGCGTTGACTTATTAAGGTCATCTATGGTGGCATATTTCTGCCAGCCACTTATCCACTTAGCTATGTCGAAACTTTTCTGAAAAATTGTCACTTATTCAGTTAGTATCTGGCAAGTAGAAAACTTTCGTGTTATCCTCTTAGGTATCTTAACAGGACAAATTTGCCTGTTAGTGCCCACTACTGCCAGCCATTTATTCACTTAATATAACTGGATATCTCGCCTTTTTTCAGGTTAGTCAGTTAAATTATGTGGATAACAAGCAGTTTTTCACATAATTATCTGGAAAAAAACATAATATCCAGTTAACCTAAGTGAATATGTGATTGGCAGTAGTGGGCACTAACAGACAGTTTAGTCCTGTTATGATACCTAAGTGGATAACTTGAAAATTTTCTACTTGTCAAATAATAACTGAATATGTGACAATTTTTCAGAAAAGTTTCGACATAGCTAGGTGGATAAGTGGCTGGCAGAAATATGCCACCATAGTCATCAGTAAATATAACTCTTTGATGTTATTGGAAGGAAATATTCACAACGCCTGGCGGTTTATTTTTAGATTTTTTTTTTTAATTGTCTTTGTATTATCTATTTATAATTATGCAAACCGTGTCCCTTTTTATGAGAATAGCAATTGATCGCTCGCAGATATGACCAAGAGCAGACATTTAACCATTTTCTCATTTTCTTTTTAACATTCATGTACACATGCCATACATATAGTTACCCCCGTTCACTTGTTCATGCGTACATTTTTAATTTGCATATAATCAATTTAATATTTGTTTTCTTGTTGTCACTCAATTATTATATAGACCTCACGTTTTCTAGAACATAGATCCGCGAATAAATGTACCCAAGAAATTCCCTTAGGTACATAATCAACGAAATTTAATGTCAACGAACATTAATGATTTTACAGTAACGTTCCAAGACCTGTGCAAGTGTATAATAGACAGTTTCACAATTCAACATATTTTTTACGATATTTGGCGCATCAATCCAGCCATATTTTTCAATTTAGAGATTGCCGCGGTACCGTAGTAATCTCCCTTGGCATTCACCCAAAATGGCGGCAATTGTAAATAGGTCAAACAAATGTAAATGATTTGATCTGTCACGATAAATTTTTGGGCAAATTTCAATGGAAGGGGGTCATTTGTAATAAAAACAATCATTTAGGTTTACACAACTGTTTTTGTTTAACGTTAAGTACTGCGGTACCAAGGAACCCCGGGCTATATAAGTTCTATATTACTTTATGATATTTTGGTAATTCAAACTTAATATAAAGAAAAGGGAATAAAAAATTCATTTTTGAATAGATTCTTAATAGAAATTAAAGTCAATTGTTAATTCATCTAAAGACCTAATTCAAAGAGAAACACATTTTTCTAAGATATATATTTTCAACGCTTTATTGTATAATAAATCTTATGTTAATTTACTGTATTTTTTAAAATAATTATATATGCTGTATGTTACTTAACCTTACGTTAATTAACTGTTGTTTTTTTTTGTAATGTAATGTGCTAACTTCTTGTTATTTTAGAAAATAAACGAATTGTCAATTGATAAATTCAAAGAGAGAGAGAGAAAAAAAAAGATCTTCTCCTCTCTAATCCAAACATCTTGGACTAAATGCGGACTAAATAAAAATGGAGATAGTTGAACTTTCGTTTACTTTTATATAGCAGCTGGAGAAAACAAAATAATGAAGCCCTTTTCTAAATTTCTCTTATATTGCAAACGAAAACTATTACACATCCAATTTGCATAATATACACAGTGGGAACAGATAGATAAAGAAAGTTATTCACTGAGACACATACAAATAAAAAGAAGTAACCATGCGTAGGAACTAGCAAGTATCTATTTTAACATGTTTTAATTATAGCACAATGAATACATTTGTATCAAACATGTTTTAATTATGTATATTTGTCTCTTATTACAATAATGGGAAACTTTTTCCCAAGTCTGGTTTAATTATAAATCTTACGGTCATCTTTGTTTTGACATTTAATTAACCGAATTAAGATTTATTCATAGTTTTATTAAATTATCTCCTTTAGCTTTCAACATCTTATTTTGATTTACCTCCTTTTAAATTTGACTATTACTATCGCCGGCCCAGTGCGGCGATATTATACTATCGAGCAAGAAACTTTTTTACTCCCGCTCCGCTGACTTTATAGTGAAACAGGTTCCTTCTGAGTCGGTCTCAGAAAGATTAACAGATCAGATAACCGGGAACAAGCTATTTGAAACTGCTTTGAAGGCTGGGAAATCTGGACTGGTTTATAGGCTACCTACAGTACATGTTGCAAGATGGAACTGGACCGATAGGCACATAACTGGGCAGATTCGATTGGATTATGCCCCATTGTTGTAGCCATTTTGGTTGTTGTTGATGCTGAACCAAACAGACATGATCTGTCAACATATGAGTAAAGTATCATGCAATATAACTATAAGGAACTTGGTTGTGTCTGTCATGGTCTGTACAAGTATGGTGGCTGATTTCTGCCATTTCGTGTGGCGGGTTTCGGGGCGAATTTTCGCAGCGAAATGTCGAAATTTCGGGGCGAGATTTCGGGGCGAAATGTCGAAAACACGAAAAGTCAAAGTTTCGGGGCGAGATTTAAAAAAACCCCGCCACAAAAATTTTACTTTTCGCCCCGAAATCTCCCCCCAAACCAAATTTCTTTTTTTCCCCTCGCATTTCGCTGCGTAATCTCGCCCCGCAACACGAAAAATCAATATTTCGTCTTTTCGACGTTTCGCTTGGCGCCCCGCCAACCCGCCGGGCGAGAATTCAATATTTAGCATTTCACCTTCCGGTACGCATGCGCAGACACCTTGTGCAGGCGCAGACGCTTTCCAACGTCCAGTTCATTCTAACGTTGAAACTACTGCACGGTAAGCGATTTTATGGGTTATTTCTTGTAATCAAGGTGCTAGATAGATCTGAAAGGTCAACATTACTCGAACTTTTATGTTGACATCGTAAAGTACCATTTAATTTTAGCCCCTATTGTTAATATTGAATTCAAAATGCAAAAATGTCTGACGCCAGACGAGATATATTCAAATAGATCTACATTGTACGTAACTTATAAATATTAGCCTACACACATTTATTGTATTATGTAGATAATGTTTAACAGTATGGGAGTAATTTTCATTTCCTAAAAATAGATCCTTACTTATGATAAATAAACAGCTATTAATCTAACTCAAAAATAGTAATGGAGCTATCTAGCTGACTTCAAACTTGAGAGGAATTCATCCCGATGAGCTGGGACTTCAAACATTGAAGGAACTTCATGAACAGATGTATAAACACAAACTGATCTCTAGATCTTTGATGTGTGTATAATTCTGAGAGAGAGAGAGAGAGAGAGAGAGAGACTTTGTGGATAGTTGGATTCTTTCATAATGACTTATCCTTTAGACAGATAATCCTGGCTTTAATTTAGGCTAGATTTATTTGAATTCAAAATATATATACTATATTACTATCAGTCTAA
This sequence comes from Solen grandis, assembly GCA_021229015.1. NCBI lineage: Eukaryota > Metazoa > Mollusca > Bivalvia > Adapedonta > Solenidae > Solen > Solen grandis. The sequence continues at coordinate 42,345 of JAIFHC010000406.1, forward strand.
ATCATGTGGTAACTATACTGCTGTGGGTTCAAATAACGTTCCAAGCACTTCAGATCTGTCATGTGAAGAAGCCTTCCAGCTGGTCTGCAGTAGGTTGGTGGTTCTACTTTGAAGCCTATATGCCTAAAATATTGTAGATCTATAGAGGGCCCAGGGTCTTTTAACATCTGTAAGGTTCATGAAAAGATCACACTCAGACAAAATAAATTAGAAGTAGTCTATTTCCAGTTAGAGGTTGAAGTCCTTCTGTATTTCTGGTTATAAACAAGAAAAAAACAGGGGATGTTATGAAGTTGCATATCCAAATAACTCCTGTCAACCCTCCTTTCACTCATCTCCCCGCAATTCCCTTTGTGTCTGATTTCCTGTTGTCTAAGTTTGACTTCTCTATAGATTATCATCAGAATTTTCTCCAAAAATGCTTTAAACCTATCACTAAAAAGCAATTAAGTAGAACAATCAGATAGACTAATGATATTTACCAAATATAAAGGCACATAAAAGTAGTTGTGTAATAATCTGTACATTAATTACTAATAAAAATCCAATGAACATACATTATCCGTGACAATAAATCAGTAGGAAACCATTCAGTCTAGTTCAAACATCCACTTGCCATTCTCAATTTTATTTAGCAAATGGGTGGTGATTAGTGAACCATTAACAACTGATTATTGTTTTGTCTTTAGATAACCCCACATCAAGTTGGTTCACTGAGTGAGCAAGAGTTCCTGGACCTTGGAGTAGTAACAATAGGGGAAAGGGTACGCCTCCGGGAAAGATGTAGAGAGATTTCCTGTGGTATGTACAAATACATCATGAAGATTTCATCCATGTGCATTCATAATGCTTACAATCATCTAGTTCATGACAAAACTTAAAATTAATGTTTGGCTGTTCAGTACTTCATGAGAACAATAGTCTGAATACACATGTATGCTAATAAACAATTTAATTGAAAATAGCCCAGTATGTACCAGTATTCCTTTTATGAATTCTTATAATTTTGATATGAAAGCATGAGATTTATAACAAGAAAATATATCATTAATTTGAAATAGATTAATCTTTGATAATTGTGCTATTTATCAGGAGACAACCTTACTCCAGTGCAGAGGATACAGATGCTCCAGACTAACAGAAAAGGCAGGAAATTGACTGAATGTAAGAGATAGTTATGTCATTAGAAAAGTAACTCGGTTCCAGTCACATCATCCAACTCTGGGGTTTAAGACAGGAACCTAAGCAAATGAATCATTTTAAGTAAAACTCAGGCTGGGGATGGATGTTAGAGCTGGTGGAAAAGAAAAGTATCATAAATATTATGTCAAATTACAGTTTGTTTCACACTCAGCTAGATTTAAAAAAAAATCTGGCTTATAGAATTGCAGAAACTAGGCGAGTGGACGGCCTGCCATTGTTAATAATTCTCATAAATTCATCAGTTTTCATCCAATCTTCATTAAACTTTGTCAGAATACTTGTATGCATAGTTCCTTATAATACATCTTTGGTAAAAACTAGGTCACTTAGTCAATTCAAATAAAATGCAGTTTCCACATTGACTGCCTTGTTTTATCTATTAAAATGGTTTCCATTTAGAGTTTTATGAAATGATGACCTTTCATGATTTAATTGCAGGTTTTATTAAATATGCTATTAAAGATATTGTTGCTTTGGCATTCTGAGCTGTTTGATCAAATTTGTTCATCATTCAATACAATACATGTAGAATATTGAACTGTTATGGCCTGGGGTTCATTGAAAAGTTAAATTTCATAGTAAATTTTTAGTGAACATAATAAGAATGGAAAAATTAATGACATAGAATTATACACATCTTTATAAGATTATGGAATCACAAACACAAAGATTTAAACTTTATGGGAGTTTTATCATTATGTAACTCTGATTCACTCAAAATATGTGCTTTAAATATTATGTAGTGTTAATGCCTACATAAAACCAGGGCATGATGCCGGTACTATGAATTCATTAAGATATGTAAAATTCTAATAAGAAGAATTTGAATAATCCCAACATGTCAGAATCAGATGAATTTAAAACGTTTTTTATACCCCTCACACAACGAAGTTGTAAGGGGGTATACTGGATTCAGCTTGTCTGTCAGGCCGTCAGGCTGTCCGTCCGTCTGTCGGTTTCTTTGCCTGGGCCGTAACTCAAAAAGTATAAAAGGCATCAAGATGAAACTTCATATGTGGATAGATCTCATTGAGGGGGCGTGCATTGACCAAGAACCATAACTCGCTGTCGCGTAATTTTGGAATTACTGTCCTTTGTAAATTTTCATACTTAATTTTTGTCCGGGCCGTAACTCAAAAAGTATAAAAGATATCAAGATGAAACTTCATATGTAGATAGATCTCATTGAGTGGGCGTGCAGTGACCATGAATCATAACTCTCTATTGCGTAATTTTGGAGTTATTGCCCTTTGTAAATTTTCATACCTAATTTTTGTCCGGGCCGTAACTCAAAAAGTATAAAAGGCATCAAGATGAAACTTCATATGTGGATAGATCTCATTAAGGGGGGGGGGGGGTGCAGTGACTAAGAACCATAACACTCCGTCGCGTAATTTTGGAGTTATTGCCCTTTGTAAATTTTCATACTTAATTTTCATCCAAATAAATTTATGTATGTTTTAATATTTATTTTCCTTGTTGAGCCAATACATTTACATGTCTCTGACCTACATGTAATTTGTATTAAAATCCCTGTGACAAAGCGACATGCCGGGGGGGGGGGTATTTGCGCATTACAATGGCAGTTCTAGTTTTATTTGTATATTTTTGTGGAAATAGTTCCACTAGCCAGTACTCACATGTAAACATCTTTTTTAAGATATGTGACTTGTTATATGGGTTTACATAGAAATGACTTAACATAACAGGCTCATTGTCGTTAAAAACACAAATATCTTGAGAAACAAAATTCATGGATATTATTGGTATATGAGCTTTTTTCTTTTTCAAATTTGCCCTCGTCAATAGCTTCATAATGGTACATTGGTTGAATTGTTTTTTACCCCTTTCAATAGATTCATTACGACAGAGTTGGTTTATGTTCCATCTGAGATTCAAGTTTCTTATTCTTTCTATCAAACCAGGAACCCCTAGTTGACTGAAGAGTCCCTAATGCTACAAGGCGTATACAGGTGGGCTGGAAGAACAAACACCTGTCATCTACCTTTCAGCAAACACAAAGGAACAGAGGTGGTGGAATATTAACCATGGATGTGTCAAAGGACCAGACCATGCAGTCACTTGAAAGTGACATAGATATTTCCCAAATGGAGAAAACATTGTACTGGGACTGCAACTGTTCAATTTGAACTACTTCTTAGCTAATTTTACTGGCATGCGTATAAAAATGGCACATGAAAATGGTGAAGAACTATTGTTCAGAGATTTTCTGGCTACAGTGAGCACAACACCTATGAGGCTGTACCTTCACACATATCCAAAGGTTAGTATAGATCTAAGGTTTACCAAACTTATATATTAGTATCTCTTTCACTTCACTTGTATGTACATTTGACCTAACCAGATATATCATACCTCAGTCCACAAGGACAAAAAAATCACCCTCCTAGTTTCTTAGCTTTAAATTCTACAAAAAATGCTGCATCAGTCTCTTAGATATTATAGAAAGTATGCAATTACAGGATCCTTAAAATAAATAAAACTATGTCTAAAGGACCAGAAAATCTTGAATCACAATACTTTGCTTTGAGTCAGCCTTCTGTTAATTTTATTTAAAGAAAATAATTTAACATAATTAAGTATATATTTTTTATGAGAAATTAAATAAATAACCAGTTCACTGTTTCCTGTGTCACTCTCTCTCCCTCTCGCTGTCTGTCTTAGAGAATATATATAAAATGAAAATGAAGGAAGTGGGGGATTCCAGGGCATTTCCTATTGATGTGTCTTGTTGATCAGGCAAGATTTCACGATTGTTTTCTTTTCAGCTAGCAGAATGCAGTCCTGAGGCAAGGGAGCCTGGCACCACTAGATCTGAGGCAGTTGTAAAAACTGAAACACACCCATCCAGCCTTGCAGCTGCAAATGTATGTTGTACATTTATAGGATTAAGCAAATCACTTTTGTTTACTGTGTATCAAACTTCCTGTATGGATTGAACTTATGACCCTTACATATATGACTGAATTTGTAATTGGAATATTTTTGCAATAACCTTTCTTTGTTATTGTGGTTTACCATCACTGTGAAAATATTACAGTAATATAGCAATGTACAACTGTTTATTGGTGGAGATAGACCCCAAGTGCACAGAACCCACAGCAGTAAGGGGCTGAGAGATTGCAAGTCCATGGCCATAACTGCTCAAGCCAAGAAGGCCCCGAACCATTCTTCATTCACAAACAAAAAAATGGAGGAAAAGAATGAATTTGCAAGAACCATTATTCATTCTCAAAACATATTGTAGAAAACAAGGCCATTTGCAGACAATGAAATTTGATCCTTTTATATACTTTATTCATCAAGATACTAAAGTTCAAATGTCAATTCAGGAAGAATCATTCAACGATGCAGGGACTCCTACTGTGCAATTTCGTCGACGACAACGAGTCAGACATACTCTATCTCTGGTATGTGTTATTTCTGTGGTCTTACTGTCAAAATTTATTGATAAATCCAGAAAATATTTTTCTTTTATTTTTTTTTTTCAAGTTAGATATTATATATTATTCCCACAAATTGATCTAACTGGAAGGTCTCCTCACATGAAAAATCTGAAGTACCCAAACGGGATTTAACCAATGGCAGTGAGGGACTGAGATATTGCAACATCTGGACTTTGCTTCATAAATATGTCATGCACATATGTATTAATAACTTTATGGTTTGATATTTGTTTGAGTAAGTACTAAATTGCTTACTTTGTTTCCTTCAGCAACGAAGATTATCAGCATCAGCATCAGTAGAAGAAACAGACCAACCATCAACGTCCTTCAGCATTGAAAAAAGAGGCGATATAACATGGTACTTTAATATATATATCTACCCCAACTTAGTTAAAGTATACCATAATCAGCTTGCCTATCTCTCTTTAACTTACATGCATGTTTTTGTAGCTTCCAGTTCTGACTCAAGTGCATGAAGGTGTCCATCCGTCTGTTATTCTCTTAAACCACACTCTTTATAGAGCTATGAAAGGGGTTTGTTTGTACGGTTTACTAAGTTAGCTTCTTTACTCATTTGATAACAAAACTAAAGACCAGACCATATTCATAAACATTATAGTCCAGAGGTGGAGTAAAACAGTTTATGATATGATAACTTGTAAACCAGAATTGAGTGTTGTAACAGACATACAAAACCTTGGTTGAGATACTTGAATTCAGTTATTGGTGTTAACAATTTACATTACATATCATTCTTCTTTTACTACATGATTCCAGTCTCTAATATTTCCATCTCTGATTCCTACTATAGCCTTATATTCATACATACAAATTACAAATTACAATTCAAAGAAATCAGACACAGGAAGAGAAAGAGAATTTAAGGCTCTAATTATACCCCCTGCAAATAAAGTTTGTTTTTTGTTGTTGTTTTTTTTTTGGGGGGGGGGGGGTATATAGGAATCACCCTGTCTTTCAGTCTGTCCATATGTCTTATAAATGCATTTCTTCCTAAATGAATGGACTAATACTTATGAAACTTTACACAAAAGCAGCACATGACCTAAGGATGTGCATGAAGGAAGAAAATTAGTCTAAAATATTTCAAGGGATATAAATGAATATACTTACTCTATGGAAATGCAAGGTGTTTTTTAAGAGTTGAATGGCAGTTTGAGTTTGCAGCTGACATCTGTAATAATCAGACACCATGTACACACATGGCTGACACTATTGTTTAGTCCAGCTGACATTGACACAGTTCCTTGACACATGCATTGCAGAAATTTGACATTTTTGTGATCACAATGTCCAGCGTCGTCAATAGCGTTGTCGTCGTCACACTTTTTTGTCTGTAGCATAACTTCAACAGTGTCACATGCATTGACTCCAAACTTACAACATGGATACCTTATGAGGTGTAGAAGTGCAGTGCACAAAAAAACATAACTATAGCTCATCTACTTCTCGAGCTATTGCCCTTTGTTGCAATTGATTCACATTTTCTTGTCCGGAGCATAACTTCAATAGTGTTGCATGGATTGACTAAAAACTTGCAACATGGAAAACTTATGAGGTGAAGAAGAGCAGTGCCTAAGAACCATAACTCTAGCTAATCTAATTATTTAGTAATTGTCCTTTGTTGAAATTTATTCACATCTTGTCAAGACCATCACTTCAATAGTGTTGCGTGGATTGACTCCAAACTTGCAACATGGATACTTTATGAAGTGCAGAAGTGCAATTCTCTAGCTCACCTAATCCTTGAGTTATTCCCCTTTTATGAATCTGATTCTTAATTTCTTGAAAATATTTGAACTTGTACACAACATGATGGCTTGTCTGGCAATACGATGTCATGTTCTGTTCTCATCCAAATATTACCCTGTATTGTACAGCAAAATGTAACTAATATAATTTTGATTTGACAGCTTAAATGCAGGCTATTTCCTTTGGCTTTTTGCATAAATCTCATTGAACTTTTCTGTCTTGTATTACATGGTAATATTTTAAGATTTGGTAGATTTTTCATCTTTTTGCTTTGAAAAAATCTACTGGGTATTAATACCAGGTAGATCTATAAATAGTGCTCATCATTTACCACATGGTCACATCATGTGAAACATGACTTGCAAGGTGCTTTTGTAGAGAAATCCTGTGTTATTTTTAAACAAGGAAGCACTAGGATATATTCAATATATATGAACAGTTCAATGTTGTTGTTTTTTAAATACATATCAGAAACAACGATTTCGAACCAGTCTGGAGTTCAGCACCTTTAATGATTCCTTAGTCTTTTTCAGATTATGAACTCTGAATATTGAAATGTAATGTCATTTCCTAATATATTAAACTTGCTGATTAATTTCTGATCTGAATTATAGAAATAGCTGTGGTAATGGTATAAGTTAACACAATGATTACAGTAAACTTTGTATGCTTTTCCACAGTTTATATATTTCTCTACTTTTTTATTGTTTTTAAGGATGACATGTTGATCTTTTTTATTTAATATAGCTGTACATATTCATAGTTGTGCCTCTGTCATCTCTTTATTGCATATTTTACAGTGATAGGACTTGCTAAATGTTAGAGCACTTAAAGTTTTTAGTTACCTTAAAGTGACAGCTATAAATCAATGCAGTGTTTATCATTCGAATACCAGATGAGCGAGTAATTGCTGGAAAAAAAATCCATCCATTAAACTTATATAATGGAGAAGTCATTTGGGCATTTTGTATAAAGTTCTGCATATCTACATAATATCTTGGATCTTTGAGAAGTTTCATTTTTGGAAGAGTGTTAGTAATAGTTCATGTGGTTCTTTGGTTTCAGTCCCATTGAAATTGATGTATACGACAGTGAGGACGAGCAAATTGCAGCTGAGGCAGTCTCACTGAACACTGAAACAACGACTGACTGCAGGTGAGAAGTCCTGTATTTACCTTTTTTTTTAAAAATAAAATAGACACTTATATCTTCGACC
>JAIFHC010000407.1:0-50000 GCA_021229015.1 Solen grandis
ATACTACATCAATACGATATGGCAGATATTCCAAACATTAAAATAGCTTAAAACGATAGAACAAGAGGACATTCATGGAAATTGGAAAATTCAGGAGTACACAGATTCTCTTCTCGATCAATGAACGCATGGAACAACCTCCCGGAAGATGCAGTGACTGCGGAATCTGTAAATAGTTTTAAAGGTGTTTTAAATAATGTATGGAAAAATAAAAAAACAATAAACTTGAGGTACAGTGATAAAAGAGATCACCGTGCGAAGATATTAAAAGAAAATTCCTATTGGGTCAAAACAGGCAGTAGTGCTTAAGGAAGACCATCAACACACAGGTTTTCACAGGTATATAAACGTAATGATGAATTTAAAACAATCATATATAGTTTATCGAAACTGTTCGGTTAGTGAAAATAATGATAAGTATTCTTATAATCATTATCGCATGTGTTATCATTAAAGATGGTTTTGAATTTATTGATGTCTAGAGGATATATCGTGATTCCAACAAACGAAATATTATACAGATCTCTGTTTATCTTCAGTAGTTTTGTTGTTTTGTATATAAAGGGGTTCGCATATACAGAGATAAAATTTATTATTTATGTTTTTTTGTTGGGTTTAACGTCCCTCCGACAGTATTTCAGTCATTCGGAGACGGTGTCTACTTGAAAAAGATATATTGCTGCCACACTGCAGTATTACGCCGTAGACATGTGGCATGATACCACACTCAGTCACACTATCCTGACACTTGGCCAACCAGTCCTGCAACTACCCTTATATGCTGAGCGCCAAGCAAGGGAGCTATAACAATACCATTCTTTACGACTTTGGTATGTACCAACCGGGGATCGAACCCACGACCTACCGCTCCCGAGGCGGACGCTCTAACCACTCGGCCTCCGGGGACGGTTTATCATATACAATATGTTTATATTATACAGGGGATGTATAACAAAGCATCATACGGATGGTTCATATGATCACGTGCAGCAACTCCAGACCAAAGCTTCTCATTTCCCACTGAAACAAATGTCAGAGGGGAACATAATATGTTTATGATTTTTAAAAACCGACGGTCAATGTATAAACAAAAGTTGATGTTTTCGAAGACGTAACGAGAGTGTGGCTGAACTTACTAATCTACCATCTAAATTACAGATATCTCCCTGATGTAAGACACCTTTCAATGAATTACAGACCATTTTCAACACAGCCATTATCTTGTCTAGATTCCCCCATACTATCTATCTTTTAAACATATATAATTTCATCTCTGTATATGCGAAATCCCTTATATACGAACTACATGTACAAAGTGAACGATGGGAAAGACATAACTTTATAGACCCTTAACGCAGATATTTTATTCTCAGGTAACATTAGATTACTAAATCATCGAATGAAACGAGTACCTTGATACATTTAGTAAGAGAGTACGAGATTATGCAAAACAGACAGACGGACGGACAGACATATGTATGTATGTATGCCAAAAATGCGTTACTAAATACAACTTATTCTTTTTTTCAACTACATTTATTCGCCGACTTTTGCTATTACTTCCTTCAGTTCAATAAGTCACATTGAAATTGTATTCAACAGAATCTGTTAGATAACAGTCTATGATAATTTGATTATGGTGCCAAATGCCATTCATTTTTAAAAATGCGATCATTTATTATTTTTTCCTTTTTCAAATGTACTATGAAATCCGTAGCATGAGTTAAACTATATATAAATATATGATATAAACCTATGTTTTTATTGTTTCGTGTAAGTTTATCAATATATATGCAAGTCCGATGGTTTATCAGTGAGTTGCCTCTTTGTTTTGTAAATTTGCCACGTGATAAAGCATACATCTTTGTAATTATGTAATTTTCTGCAGTTATAAAGAAGAAAAATCCTGATATATTAAGGGTTCTCATAACATGTCAGGTGATAATTCCCAAGTACAAACTTTATTTTAGTTGTATTTTACTTCTCATGATAATATCTGCCAATCTCGGTACATCTCGTCACGACGAGTTTTTGGAGATAATCACTAATGACGTCAGCGTGACATTGCCCGGCTGTAGCGGAAATTCAAATTTATATTAAGTGCCGTGCCAATGTCTCTGTACTGCGTACATCAGAAGAACGATACTACACAATACTTAGCACTAATAAATATTGAAATATTCACGGGTAAATCATGTGATATTTGTTTTCTATAATAAAAAAACACTGATATTTCATTTCTTAGGAAATATTGTCAGTTATGCGAGGAATACTCCATATCAACTTAGTCAGATACTTAAATATTCCATACGTTTATACCCAACATAAGAATTTAAATTTTAGAGGAACTGAAATCATTTTACTTCGAGGACTATTTTGCACTGTTTTAAGTGATGCTAACGGCATCGCTGACTGTTCCTTATTGTTCTATGTATGTGTGTATATCTCATCAGTTTTTATTATTTTCATTGTACTACGCAATTGAATATGTATTTTATATGTAGAAATAGGCGTTCAATCAAATTTGCAAGTTTCAAGTTTCAACTCGAGACTGGTGTGTTTCGTAAATTAAATTAATATGTCCAGATAAATTGACTGACACTGCGAATCAAGTATGAGGGTTCGAACCCAAGTGGAGCTAGGCAATTTAATGATCCCCACGACGCAAAGTAATTTTCCATCGGAATATCTCGAGTTGTACTCTCATTTTGTCTGATCAGAGTCTTCTCTCTTTTCTTATATTTTATTGCAGCATAGATTCTACACAGTCTGTACAGCAATGAGATAACAATTGTTTCATATTAAATTCAGTCAATTATTACGGATCATGTATTTAATATGTACATGAATATAAATACGGTACAGAGTTGATATCTTCACTCCGATCCCGTATCGAATATAAGTTAGGATTGTACTTAATAGAGGATTTGTGTTTGCTTTGAGTGGATAAGGACGATATCTCATCGAGAAGTTATACATATTTTATATTTTCGAGAGTGCGTCCCAAATTTTCTTTGTATGTTATGCAAACCGCTTCTACATACCCTGAATAGGTAAAGAAGTAGTTACGACAGATCTATTGCACTCACACTGTGGATATGGCTTTTTTTATTTCACTGATAAAACACTTAATTCCGTCAGTTAGCATATAATAAAACTTCTCGTTTGTCTACCCTTTACACTAAACACTATACACATGCTATACTTACACTCTTTAACTATGTAGATATGCATCACACAATTCCTATTTTGCTGAATGTCTAAGTACATGAATGAATTGACATGAATTATTACCTTAATAATTATCGATATTTCTTAAGAAGAGATAAATACGCAAATGCATATATTTATAGGAGAAGCAAGAATAAAGAAATTCGCCCCAAAGTACTTAAGTGTTACTTGTACTTAGCGTAAAGTATGTCAGGTGAACTTCTTACCAGTTTGTGTGAATAGTCGTATGCATATGCAATTTCATAGATATGATTCACAAATACATCTCGTGGACACCAAAGGAACAGTGAATGGTATAATATATGTATTCATCTTTGATATTGTATGTTATATGCTTCACATATTCAGTCACGAATGTCACGGCATCCCTGATGTCCATAAGCATATGGTATTGTCCTGTATCCCCGTCGCTATCGTTGATTGCTGATTCACCACTGATACATGTAGCTTATATTAATAAGCATTGTAGTTAGTCTGCTTATAAAAGAAAATAGCAGGCGATGTTTACAAGATACAAATGTACATATGTTAACCAGACTACTAATAAAAATAAAATTTCGAAATATTAACTTGACAAATTAAACGAAATGAGATAAGAATCTGTGCGTGGTAATAATACAAGTATGCATCAAAACAGATTCAAAACAGATCAACATAGAAGTATTATCATCTTTTCATTCAATAATATTTACATGGGATATATGGATTAATTCATTATTCTGAAAAAGAATGTAAAAAAACAAACGTTCCGGGTTGAGAAAGCAAGCTTGGTTGTATTAATCCTACGCGTGGAGATGAAGTTCATTGTATTATAATGGATGTCTTAGAAATGGAATGCTATAAATATGAAAGAAATTGACAGTGAGTTATATATTATAATATGGAAATCAACAGTGGTTCCTTCTTCAGATACTAAATGATGCTGAGTATGTTGGAAGTTAGATGAATTATATTTTGGCAGGATATTAATGATCACAAACTTCAATATGGAGAAAAATTATCAAGATATGACTTAAGAATTAACGATTATCTACTAATGACACCATTCTCATATTCATAAACATGAAATAGAATATCTGAAATATAGCATACAAAATATAGAGAGAAAGAAATTACCAAGTTAGCTACATGTATTTAAGAACGTTTACGGCGCCTAAAATAACCTAAGACATTTCTCCGAAATGTTTTATCGACTTATAAGTAGATTTTAGTAAACCTAGGCTATAATCAATCGTATTCATTTAAGCATCCATTAGAAAACTAAGTACAACTTCTAAATATCTTTCTCAGCATGTCCTATGTTGGACCAGTACTTAGCACTTGGAAAGGCCATAAAGACCCCAACGAGATTCGAACCCTAAACCTATGGATATATTTATTTTCATGAAATGTAATTTTTATTTTCATAGGCATTTGAAAAGGCACGGGATGCAGCTGATTTTCCGGAAGGGAAGCTTGTCTTGCTTACAGAAGAGCATTATGGGAAGGTGTTCTCGTGGCTGAAGACCGAGTTCCACCAGGACGAAATCCAAAGTAAGTCACTACAGCTAGAATGGAGTGATGAAGTAGAGGCCATCTGGAGAAAATCATTTAGTGAAATGATGTCACTCCTCCTGGTCCACCAGACGACTGGTGAAGTTATGGGCATAAGGACAATCAAGATTGCTAAAGCGTCTGATGACTTTGATATAGGAAACGTGCAAGACAATGCTATAAAGACGTTTTTGAATTGCTCAAAGTACTTAGACGACACTGTTGGTGTCTTTAATAAAAACAATGTGACAGAGATAGTGCAGTTCTTTGGACTAGGTGTTGCAAGGAAGTTTCGTAGGAGAGGCATTGCGCAAAAATTGCTGAACGTCGCAGTTGAGATGGTTAAGAACTTCGGAATAAAGAAAGTCTACATCAAGGGGGAGGGTTCCTCCAATTATTCTCAAAGATGCTATGAACATGCTCAGTTCGAGACTTTGTATGTTCTCCAATATTCTGATTACAAAATAGATGGGGAAGTCATGTTTAAAGATACAGGTGAACACAAGACTTTGAAGATATATGGTAAATGGATAGAGGGCCACAGAATTCCCTAGATTTGTGGTCAATAGACTTCGCGACATTAGATAAAAAAATTGCCGCTTCCGTGTAAATTAAAACAATAAAAATAAGTTAATCATGTCCATTGTTTCTCTTTGCTATAAAAATAAGCAACTGACTGCAAAGCAATACAAAAAAAACGTTTTTTTTTAATCTTTCGTTTATGGTTGATGTTATTCTTCCCGTCATTTTTGTGACTGGCTGTACGCATCTCTTCATAAAGTTGTACGTTGAAACAAATGATATGAGCGAAAAAATGTATCCACGAAATTGCCTTCAATATATACCCGACGAAATAAAATATCAAGAAATTGATGATTTTGCATTGAGGTATAAATAATATTAAGAATTGCTTTAATTACTACACAGTTTATCATTATAAGTTCATACAAACATTTATAATTATGCCAATATCCGCTCGCCATTTCTTCATAGATTCGCTGTATTTTGAATACAACAACGCGATTCTAACAAAGATTGAAGATGCCTGAAAGTGCTTTTAAAAGATTATTCATATATCATTTATTGTTGAATAATGAAGCTACTTTTTATGAAGAAACTGAATTTAGACAAACACTAATTTTTGCGTAAAGTGTATCCAGTTTATGACGGGATTATCATAGGTACCATAATATAAGATAGATACGTATATCAAATATCATCTTTATTATAATGATTTTGATTTATTGAAGAAGTGGTCAACAAAATTGCATTAATGAATACATTTTCAAAATCGAAAGAGTCGTTGTTTTGTTGTATATCGTCCCTAGTGTATTTCATTTAGTGTTTATGTATTGCAACCTGAGCCTGATAAGGTATCTTGAATTATGAAATAATACTTCCTCTAATTATACTTGATTGTCTCTTCAGTTCTGTGATATATTCGAATTTTAAATTGAAGTGTTTTGATAATGATATATGTTGTTCTTCAAGTCATTGTGTTAAAATATCTATTTTTTCTTTTAAGTTACAACTGTGATAAATGATAAACTGTCCATAGGTTTGGGCGGAATTTATCATTTCTTTTTTCGGCGTAAGCTGTATAATATAGATTTTAACCTCATTCTTGAACCAATGAAATTTTGTCTTACAACTGTTAACAACCGAAAACAGTAGAAAAGCACCCGTTTCATTGGTTGGAAAAATATTTTTGGATAATCCATCTTAAAACATGTGTTTCAGGATGCATAGGTTTCTGTACGAATAACAATTTAATCTCCATATTTAAACATATAACAAAAACCACCCAGGAGAAAAAGAAAACAGTTAAAAGTTGATAGGTGGATGATTTTGTTACAGATGATCAGCGTGATCAGCGTGGTCTATTTTCAGAAAATTGACTCTCCGCTTAGTCACACTGTACAAATAAACTACATATTCGAGCAATGATGAAGACCCTGCGTGCGCATTCGGTTAAGAGTCGTTCTGGTAATTTAGGATCTGGTATTTCAGAGGCCTTGAAATCCCATTCACTGGATATTTTTATTTGACATATAACGGTTTGAGCATATGTCTGTTCTTCAAATGGAAAACCTGAAGACAATGTTTACAAGATACAGTGACCTAAATTGATTTATATAGAACTGAATGATAAAATTAGATTCATGTACTAGTAATTAAGTTCTCATTGATATTGACTATGGTATTGATATTAATTTGAAAAGAAAATGTACAACAACTAATATCTCCTATCGCAACATGCAGGAGAGATTAACGTAAATTGCTTACAATCCGATGCAGCTCCAAATGTCGGACAAGACGTAATGTCACTTGTCTACGGGCGAATTCAACACTGAGGTAGTATTATATCTTTCTCAAGTTACTACTAAAGTCTTCATCGACAAAAATGCCGTCGGTTAGTATAAAACTTTGATAAAATTCATATTATACTAAGGCTGTAAATTAAATGAAAATTAGCAAATAAATCACAACGCACTCTTATCTTTTGTTACATGCAGACGGTCACGGGCACGTAAATAACTCAGTATCACGATTCGGTGACCTGATATCTAACATTACCGAATGACCTAAATGGTGACACAAATGTAAAATGGCGGATAGCAGCACACGACTTCTATCAGAGTTACCAAAGCAGCAGATCTTGCAGGTATGTGTATTGTTGTAGAGGAGTGATGTAATCCGGATCATAGAGCAATCAAAACTTGTAACACGATCTTTTATTGTATAGGAGGTATCGGAACATAATGAAGATTAATGAATTTCTCGTCGTATTACCACGCGAAAGTTTCTACCGTCAAGGATGTTGAGGCAAGGATTAATAAACAAATCAGTGTGTCTAAACACGAAGGTCAAACCCACTATTACGATAGCATCAGTGGTGGGCAGCAGCATGCAAAACACTTGTTCTGTAAACAGAATGTACATCAGATATAAATAACATGAAATTTTACTGAAGTAAATCCTGGTGGAGTCATAGAAGTTCAGCCAGATTGTAAACAGGCTAAAGAAACTTCAATATTGTTTTCTGTCACAAAATAGTTCTTCGAACCTAGCCTAATGAAAGGCAATCGTTCAGTCAATCCATACATATACAAACTTACACATACAAACATACATAATTCATACTTTCAAACAGACGGACTTTTTTCACGTTAAAGAAAATATGTATAATGTTATAATTTTCATTACACAAAGATGAAATATTGTCTCATTCCGACATGCAAAGAAAAACAACATGAAAATAAATACAATAATGAATTATTATGTGGAAATATCGAAAGTGTTAAGTGATAAGAAGTCATGGTGTTCATATTGTTCTCACCTTATGTGTTATTATTAATGTTGGCTTGATATTAATGAAGGTGGAGAAGATAATCGGGAAAACACCAAATGAAATATTACACCGTTCTCTGTTCATCTTCAGTTTTTGCTTTTGTTATTGTTGTTGTTGTTGCCTATCTATTTACCTGTTACAATAAAAAATTACAATCTTTTTTGAAATATATATTGAGAGTATTGAGAGTCATTACATGTGTATAACCTTATAAAAGGAATAATCAGGATTCATGCTGTAAATAACACATAATGTCATCAGTGTTTATTTTCTGTTTATTTTCTGTTTTTAAGGTATTTTGGTAATACATGTTCTATTTATTTACATAACCAGGTCACGAACGAGAGAGAGAGAGATAACTACATGTACTACAATTGTTAATGTTACTGTGTAATGATAAATACTCTGTTTGAAAAGCTCGTAATAGAAAGAGCGAGGAAGAGACTTTATGTGTGTGTTTGAGAGAGAGAGATATATATAATTACATGAACTACAATTGTTAATGTTATTGTGTATGATAAATACTCTGTTAGAAAATTTAGAAATAGAAATAGCGAGGAGAGACTCTATGAAGAAAGAGAAAAGAGTGAGAGAGAGAAGGCTTAATACATATAAAGATTATAGATTCCAGTATAATCAATAATCCCACCAGCCGTTTTCCATTGCATTTATTTGTACTTTATAAATCTATATGTTTTTGTTCTGCTAATGTTTCCTACTACGGTAGGACTTATGCATTTGTAAATAAAAGTTAAGTTAAGTAAGGTTCAAACACACATACGCGAGCGCGCGTAATCAGCGAATAAACCGATATATTATTAATTTTAAAGTATCAAGCTACTGAGATAACGTGATTAAGACAATGTCATGCTGTCTGTTCATACAATCACGTACAGCAACTCCAGACCAAATAGTGTGCATTCATTTTTTTTTAACTGTAACATCTTTTTAGGCTTACATAACAATGTTAACGATTTTTTATAAACTGAGGGCAAATATGTAAACGAGAGTCGATTTTTTCTGAGACCGAGGAAGAGTCTGGTTGAATCTATTAACCTACCTCCTATCCTAAATTACAGATATCTCCCTTGTGTCAGGCACCTTTCCATGAATGACAGATCTGATTCATTACCGCTCTTATCTTGTCTAGAGTCTCCCTGCTATCTCTATAGTTTAATAAACATATATCATATTATTTGCGGTCTGAACTAAATGTACATGCTTGTGTGGGGGTATATCTTGAGCTACTGAGATAGAGGATGATAGGAGAGACGTTACTTTATAGACCCTGGACGCAGATATTTCATCCTCAAGTAACAATAGATAATGGATCAAGAAAACGAGTACCTTGATAAAGTCGAGAGTACGACATTGTGCAAAACATACAGAGATACGAATGGACAGACAGACAGATAGATAGATAGATAGATAGATAGATAGATGCCATTTATTGCAGGTCACCATATCAGTAAGATGACACATTTATTTAAGGAGCAGATAAAGACGGTATAAATCCCCCAATAGCTGTGCCTAGAGTCGACAAAAGAAACGAATGTGTTTTCACAAGATATACTGACACTAGACAATACAAAAAAGACTGAATACGAGTAATATGTATGTATGTATGTATGTATGTATGTATGTATGTATGTTTTTTATAACGTATAACAAACGTGTTACTTAAGTACGTTTCAAAGCCAGAAAACGCATACAGCCAAATATGTCTATGGAATTAAGTAAGAATCTGTCTATTGTTTGTAATGTGTCTGTCTCGATGTAAATGCTAATGATATTGTGGACAGTCCATGATTTCCTGATGGTATACCATGTTGTCATACGATAAGGCCATCATAGAAATAGTGACAAGAAGTTTATTGACTTGGATTTTTTATGTTTGGAGCTTATATGGGTAAGATATTAGACTTAAAAACACGTAACATGCCATATTTACAAGACATAAATGTTTAAATCAGACTGTACTGATGGGAAAAAAATGAAATCTTAACTTGAAAACTTAAACGAAATGAGAGTGCAAAGACAAAAAGTGTGCATTGAACAGATCATCATAGTATTAGGATCATCTATCCATTCAATCAGGAATTCGTATGGAATATATTGCTTGATATTTAATACTGAAACAGAACTACTAAAAATATGCGTTGCGAAAGCAAGTACAAAATTATATTAATCGTACGCGTGGAGATGAAGTTCATTGTATTTAAATGGACGTCTTATAAACGGAGTACTGTAAACCAAAAATAAAATATTCTAGAAAATAAATGGAAGAATTTGACAGTGATTCATAATTTTGATAACGCAATTAAGAGTACTTCCTTCTGCAGATGTTATTGTGTATGATGGAAGTAAAATGAATAACATGTTGGCAGGTTATCGTTATCTTGATCCGTAGTATTGTTTAATGTGAAGAAAAATCAGTTATGAACGAAAAGCATTAATAACACAATTTAATAAAATAATAGTGACAGATGGAAACTAAAGAATATCTTTATGAAAGCAACATTTGCATAATTCATGAACGCTTGGCGATTAGTTTGAAAATCTGACATTTACCACATGAAAATAAAGAGAGAGTGAGTGAGAGATGAATTCAAAAAAGTTTTTCACCGCGCTTTAAATAGCCTAAAACATTCTAGCCAAAAAAGTTTGTCTATTTCTAAAACAATTTTAGCAACTTTGTTATAACACTTATTCATTTTAGCATCGATTACAAAACAAAGTTCAACTTATCTCGGAGTTCGCTGAGTACTTAGCGCTTGGGAAGGCCATGAAATACCTGAAAGGGGTTTGAAACCCACAACCCATATGTTGCATTTGTTGTTGTTATTGATGTTGTTGTTATTAAACGAGAGATATATTTATTATCATGATTGTTTTTTTTTTTTTTATTTTATCTTCATAGGCATTCGAAAAGGCACGAGATGCAGCTGATTTTCCAGAAGGAAAGCTCGTCTTGCTTACAGAAGAGTATTATGGGAAGGTTTTGACAATGCTGAAGACCGAGTTCCACCAAGACGAAATCCAAAGTAAGTCACTACAGCTGGAATGGAGTGATGAGCTAGAGGCCGTCTGGAGAAAATCATTTAGTGACATGATGTCACTCCTCCTGGTCCACCAGACGACTGGCGAGGTGATGGGCATAAGAATAATCACAATTGCTAAAGCGTCTGATGACTTTGATATAGGAAACATGCAAGACAGTGCTGTGAAGACGATTTTGAATTGCTTTACGTACTTAGATGACACTGCTGATGTATTTAATAAAAACAATGTGACAGAGATAGTGCATTTTTTTGGACTAGGTGTTGCAGGGAAATACCGTAGGAGAGGCATTGCGCAAAAATTGCTGAACGTCGCAGTTGAAATGGTTAAGAACTTCGGGTTAGATAAAGTCTACATCAAGGGAGAAGGTACCTCCAACTATTCTCAAAGATGTTATGAACATGCTCAGTTCGAGACTTTGTTTGTTCTCCAATATTCTGATTACAAAATAGATGGGGAAGTTATTTTTAAAAATACTGGTCACCACAAGTCAATGAAGGTCTATGGTAAATGGATTGAGCGTTACGGTAACACCCAAATTTGTGGTCAGTAAAAACTCGTGCCATTTCACCATGAGATATTTTGTGTAAAACAAAATACTGAAATTCATTGTTTCTTTTTGTCTTGACTAAAATTCACTGATTGAAGATTTTATTTTTGTGGAGGTCTTGATTTTTTTCCGTATACAATCATATATACTTGTACCATTGTCCTTTCGCCAACTCTGTATTTCATACTGCAACAACCTAAGTCTGGCAAAGACTTGAAGATGCCTCAAAGTGCTATTAAGAGATGTTTCTTGTCTCGTGAAATTTCATAGATTACATAGATATGAGTATAAAATATGCTTTATCTTTATCATAATTACACTGTGTGATTGATTTATGAAATCGCTCGTTAACAATTAATGCATTTATGTATACATCCTCAAATTCAAGACAGTATACTTTTTGTATATTCCTATAATTTATGTATTGTTCATGTATTGAAAAATAGAACTTTTTAATATTATACATACTTATTCAATTCTTTAATGTGTGTGATCTTTAAATTGACGTGTCTTGACTGTGAGATATGTTGTTCGCTATGTAACTTTATTTATAGACAATTCAAACTATTGGAACAATTAAAACAGCGATAAATAACTGAATACCCCTAGCTTTGAACGAAATGTACTACTACTTTTATAAATACATCTCTAATTCATAATCAATAATATTGGATGTGAGAGTGGACATTTATAAAGTTAATAAGATAAGATTGAAGAGAGCACATGGTTTATATAGCTTAAATTGAAAACGTAAAGACAATGTTTACATAGTTTTAAACCACATTGTTTCATAATTAATTGAGTGAAAGAAAATGTAACTTATCCTATCGATGTATATCTATACTTATCCTATCGATGTATATACTTATCCTATCGATGTATATCTATACTCATCCTATCGATGTATATCTATACTTATCCTATCGATGTATATCTATACTTATCCTATTGATGTATATCTATACTTATCCTATTGATGTATATCTATACTTATCCTGTTGATGTATATACTTATCCTATCGATGTATATCTATACTTATCCTATCGATGTATATCTATACTTATCCTGTTGATGTATATACTTATCCTATCGATGTATATCTATACTTATCCTGTTGATGTATATACTTATCCTATCGATGTATATCTATACTTATCCTGTTGATGTATATACTTATCCTATTCTTTGATGTATATCTATACTTATCCTATGAAGAATATCATATATTTTATCGATGTATATACTTATCCTATCGATGTTTATCTATACTTATCCTATCGATGTATATACTTATCCTGTTGATGTATTTCTATACTTATCCTATTGATGTATATCTATACTTATCCTTTGATGTAATCTATTAATTTATCCTTATGCCTATTGATGTATATTACTTATCCTTTGATGTATATCTATACTTATCCTATTGATGTATATTCTATACTTATCCTTGATGTATATCTATACTTATCCTATGATGTATATAACTTATCCTATGATGTATATCTATACTTATCTATCTGATGTATATATACTTATCCTTGATGTATATATACTTATCCTATGATGTATATCTATACCTTATATCCTATCGATGTATTATACTTATCCTGTTGATGTATATCTATCTATGATGTATATCTTATCCTATTGATTTACTATCTTGATACTATATATCCTATTGATGTATTATACTTATCCTATCGATGTATATATCTATTTATGTATCCTATTGTATGATATATACTTATCCTATTGATGTATAACTATCTATCCTTGATATCTAACTATCCTGATTTATATACTTATCCTATGAGTTATATTATCCTATGAGTATACTATCCTATTGATGTATTCTATACTTATCCTATCGATGTATTATACTTTATCCTATTGATGTATATCTATACTTATCCTATCGATGTATATCTATACTTATCCTATTGATGTATATACTTATCCTATCGATGTATATCTATATCCTATCGATGTATATCTATACTTATCCTATCGATGTTTATCTATACTTATCCTATCGATGTATATACTTATCCTATCGATGTATATCTATACTTATCCTATTGATGTATATACTTATTCTATCGATGTATATCTATACTTATCCTGTTGATGTATATACTTATCCTATCGATGTATATCTATACTTATCCTATTGATGTATATACTTATCCTATCGATGTATATCTATACTTATCCTATTGATGTATTTCTATACTTATCCTATCGATGTATATCTATACTCATCCTATCGATGTATATCTATTCTTATCCTATTGATGTATATCTATACTCATCCTATCGATGTATATCTATACTCATCCTATCGATGTTTATCTATACTTATCCTATTGATGTATATACTTATCCTATCGATGTATATCTATACTTATCCTATCGATGTATATACTTATCCTATCGATGTATATACTTATCCTATCGATGTATATACTTATCCTATCGATGTATATCTATACTTA
Organism: Solen grandis; assembly: GCA_021229015.1. Taxonomy (NCBI): domain Eukaryota; kingdom Metazoa; phylum Mollusca; class Bivalvia; order Adapedonta; family Solenidae; genus Solen; species Solen grandis. Next base: position 14,226 of record JAIFHC010000407.1, read on the forward strand.
TCCTATCGATGTATATACTTATCCTATCGATGTATATCTATACTTATCCTATCGATGTATATACTTATCCTATCGATGTATATCTATACTTATCCTATTGATGTATATACTTATCCTATCGATGTATATCTATACTTATCCTATCGATGTATATCTATACTTATCCTATCGATGTATATACTTATCATATCGATGTATATCTATACTTATCCTGTTGATGTATATACTTATCCTATTGATGTATATTTATGCTCATCCTATTGATGCATATTTATGTTTAATGGGATTAACGTCTCGCTGCCTTGCCGTAGACATGTGGCAAGATACCACACCCGGTCACATAAACCTAACACCGGGCCAAACAGTCCTTGCACTATTTTTACATGCAGAGGTTCAATCAAGGGACAATTCCAGTTTTACAACTTGGCATGTCGCGCCCGGGTATCGAACCCATAACCTTCCGATTCCGGGACGAACGCTCTAACCACTCGGTCACTGGGACCAGTCATTATGATGATGAAAAGAAAATGTACACTTGCAACATGCCACATTCGGAAAATCTTAGATACCCTATACATGGGACCAGGCATGCTTTTAAATGTAGTCCTATATGTCTGACATGACATCATGTCACTTGTCTACGACGCGTCACTTGTCAACGTCATGTCATGTGTCTGATATGACGTCACGTCACTTGTCTACGGCGCGTCACATGTCAACGTCATTTCATTTGTTTTGTCTACGGGGTGATATAACACCAAGGCTGCATTATATCTTTTTCAAGATACTGTTAATAAAGTCTTCATCGACTAAAATGCTGTCCCTTAAAATGGCATTTTGATAAAATGCATAAATTGAAGCTAGGATTGTAAATAAAATTATAAATAACGAAAAAATCCCAGCACTACCGACTCTACAGTTTAATTTACAGTAACTGGGAAAGACAGTCTGAATAAGACGTGTACGTGATTAAAATGCATCATAATAGAAGCCTTGATTTTCTTCTTATTTCCGCTAAGAACAATGTTAAAAATGCTCCATTCAAAGAAAACCTTGTAACAACTTGTAAATTTTGCGGGAAAATGCAATTATAAAATTTGAAATTAGCTGCTTTGTCTTAAAATTGGTAACAACAAAATAACTTTGACCATGGAATCAACGATACATATAAACTAACTACTCTACAGAATGCTTTATCTGTCATTTTTGGACTGATATTAATTCCTTTGTCTAGTAATAGTATGATTTCCAATTTTATATAAATGACATAATCTTAAAAATCACCGAATAAAAAAAACAAAAACATTTTTTAGATAATTTGCAGATTGTTCTCTATAATACTTGATCCCACCGGGAAGACAGATCTAACTCTGATTATTTACCATGGATGTTGATTAAAAGCATATAAACTACAAAGATACACCACACAAAGATACACCACTGCCAGTTGGAGCAGCCTTGGCTCAACGTTCTTTGTTCTGGTTCATCCCGGGACCGGTTAATTAGATAAAATAGTTGACATTTGGCACGTGTTATCTTTGTTGAAACATTTTCTGAAGTCTGTTTCAGAAATGAATTGTTAACTTAAACATGCATGTAATGATGCAATAAAAGTACACATTCATGCACTATCGTGTTCTACTGATAATGTATTCCCATAAACTCAATAAAAACCAAAGCGTTCCTTGGTTCTGCTATCAAAATCAACATCAGGGCAAGGCATTCTTCCCGGATATTATATTTTTATTACAATTCAACACTCACTTTAGGCAGCAGTATAATTATTTTGGATTCAGTTTATCAAAACATTTCTTGACGAGATCCATCTTGCATTCTGGTATAAACAGTGACGGTGTCAAGGCCAGGTTGCTATTTATAGCTGTCACTATTTTTGACTTAGAGATAGTGTTGATGTTTCTTTCAACAGCTGTCATACTCATCTCATACTGTAATGTGTCTGAGTTTCTGGCAATTAAACAACTAGACAAATTTGATGCATAAAAGACGCCGCGCATGATTTTGAAGCACGACTTAAATAAAGCAAAGTCATTCAGAATATTTTGGTAACATGGGCATGCGTCATTTACAAACAGCGGGTCTAACTATTGCCACTAGGTAATGATACACGCCATTTTGACAAATATCCTTAGCTGTAGGCCGTTTCGTTCAGAGATTTCTAAAGTGTGTTCTCAAAAGTCCAAAGATAACCAAAAAGAAAATATATTATCGAATGTTTCAGAAATATAGAACAAAAGAAAATACAGGAAATACTTTAATAATAGTAGACATATTATGTGTTGATGATTTGAGACGCCATAAATTAACTAATCTATAGATCAATAAAGATACATTTTACAACAGGTAATTCCTTTCTTATATAGTTATTGGAAGAGTTAGGGTCTGCAAGATTCGTGGAATTTCCAGATAGTAAGCTACTAAGGCGATGTTAATATCAATATAAAAAAGCATCATCAGCAGCAACAACAAGGACACTGAAATCGAAACAATTCTTTATTTGGTACGGGATTTAGGTACAGGTCCCGGTATTTACAATCTTCCCGATATTTATTACTTCCCATGATAACGTAGCGTGACGCACGGGTATGGCATTCTTTTTTGTGTCGATGATATGTATATAATCAAATATATATTTACAAGGCTTTACAACATAATATTCAATGTTCACTTAAATTTACCCATTTCAAGCACAATACATACTGGGACCACCGATTGAGGTCTGGGGCGGTAAATTAATAAGACATGTCCTATACGGCCATAGGTATAGTGTTTGTGTTTTTTACACTTTCTACATTATGCTGTAATATTTATAAAACTGCGTTTTCATTGATTGTTCAAGTTGACGGTATGTATCTAAAATCTGAATATTTTGAGATTTCAAAACATCTTCCAAAATATTTTTTCTGTGCTTAAATGAATAAGGTTGCTTGCAAGTGGTTTTATTTCAGGATTGGTCTTAGTACGGATATCATCATACGTGACAAAGATACGTGGGGAAATAATTGTTTTTATAACAATGAGTGAAATAAAACAATATCTCACAATAAAAATAAATAGGAACATAAACATATAGGAAATTTCTTATATACGAGCGTACACAATTTTCTTTCCTACTTTCTTCTTTAAATGATTGGAAAAGTCATTTTATTGGACAATCTATGTTTTGTATACGGCTTAGGGAGCGCGTCGTGAGTTTAAAAAGGGCGCACTAGAAACTTAAATCCTAAAATGTTTGATAAACTTATGTAAATCAAACTACGAAATCCGAAACCTAAATTGAATGATCAATTTAGCAAAATATGATGACGTAACAGCGATCTAGTCGTATTGATTTTATCCTTTCGTGCACAGCCAGTTGTTTTCTTACGTTACTTTTAGCTAATTCCCTATCGTAATATTCAACAAAAGCATTTTAATGTAATTTCCTGCGAGTTTCATGTAATAAAGAAAACATATTTTATAGAATTTATCATTTATGTTCAGTGCACATCTTAAGAAGAATTCGCTAGATTATATCAGCTATTATTCAAGATTAAGATTGTAAATTTAAAATGGTACGGAAATTAATATAAAAGAAATGAACTACTATTATATACTTAAGTAGAATGTGTTCTGCTTAGTTTGCCTTGAACATTATTATGTACTAAGAATGAAGTTCTTAAAGCAACTTGTTAGGGTTATCATTGAGTCTTTAACATAACACTACATGTATTGTCAGTAGCAAAATTAGATTCGCAAAATATTTCATACATCATCGTTATTTGAAAACTATTAATAAGGAAACTATATGTGTATATTCGATTGGTTTAAAAACTAGATTAAACGTTTCTCATTTGGCATGAAGTTATTGAAATGCTAAAGGCCATAAAGTGCATTAAAGTGTACGCGACTAAAGTTTCGACATACAGATTAGGGGAAAACAGGATTGAAATCTAAGGATTCTATTAAATTGCAATGTATTTACCTAGCGACAGACGCCACCTATATCACACTTTATGTTCTAGAAATTTAGGAACTTGAACAGTTGAACTTGTCTCAACGAAGCTGTGCGCGAGACGTGCACAGGGGCTATAAAGTAACGAACGCCAGCAGATAAATGACGAACAAGCAATTTATATGTGTAGTGGATGTGGCGTCAGACGAAAGATCACAATATTTTCAGAGATATCATAAAAAGCAGACCAGACGAAATAGAAATTTATTCAATTTGATATGATAAATATGAGCGAACATCTAACTAGCATTGGGAATAGAGACTATACGTCGTGCTGTAACACAACAGGGTCCACATTTATATGAAAAGGGCGTATCTTAGATTAACAAATATAGCCCAAAAAGCAGAGGGAAGCGAGAAAGTTATATCTGATGGCACATGCTTAATTTATCGATAATTCATTAGGCATCGCTCATCAAAATGGTATGTGCTTTGGTTTTCCATCAAACCAACAGTACTCGTATTTCAGTCGTGTTTAGACAGATAGAGCGATTCTTAGTGGTGCCTACCTTACTGTGATATCACGCCGCAGACAAGTGGCATGATACCACATACAGCAGGCCACATGATCCTGGCACTTGGCTCTAAGGTCTTTGATCTTCCCATTATGTGATGTGTGCCAAGCATAAACAAGTACCATTTTGTGTATGTCATGGCCAGGGACCGAATTCACGGCCCCGGTTACCGGGCAAACACACCACTCTGTCACCGTGTGTGTGTGTGTGTGTGTGTGTGTGTGTGTGTGTGTGTAAGCGCGCTTGAGTGCGTGGGTACATTTAGGTAGCATAAAAGTAAAACCTCGTCGTCTTCGTTATTACATTTGTGGTGATTTATTGAAAAAAAAATACCCAAAGAAAGATATCTGCTATCAGCTGACAGACTTCTTCCTTAAATCACACGTTTCAAGATATTACCTGTATACAATTCTATTTCAATAAACTGATTTATTTCTCAACTAAGACCGAGATAAAAAAAAATAGCAGAGATCAGAACAAATATGAGATCGTAGATGTAAAACTCTAAAGATATGAGGAGACAAATAATTGAATTCCGATGATATTGGACTGAAGACAATGATTTGTCGGTTTACCAAGATCAGTATGATGTCTATTTGATGTGATTACTTTATTGATTAAGGGTCACATGACCTGCATCGCGTGCCATGACGTGCTGTTGAACATCAGTCCAGTGGCAGTCTGGTGATGGATATGGCAGAAGTGGCACCACCAACCCTGTGGTCCATCACGGAAGACACGGTACAAGAGGTAGGTTGTTTGAGCTTTTGTCTTCACTCTAGGCAAGGTCAGTCTGCAATCGTCATTTCAAACAATACTGACAGAGCTGCCTTTATTACTGTATTTACATAACACAGTGGTCTGGTGGAAGATGACACGTCCACGGCTCCGAAAGTAGTCAGATCAATGCCCAATGAAGGTGTGGACTGTTTAAGGCTTTCCTAGGCACACTGGTACTGGTACATCCCAGGAACCGTAGTTCAAGTCGACGTCAAGGAAATAAGTAATTGACTAGACACCTTTTTTTAAAAATTGGAACTCATTGATAATGTTTCTGTTCTTATATTGTTCACAAGTTTGCGAGTGTAATTTAATAGTCAGTAGGTTTTTCACTTATACAGACGGTGCCTTACATGTTTTTACTGTTCGTAAGAACTCTCAAGTAAATTATTTAAATGGTTTTCATAATATTGCATAAGGAGTAAAGATAACGTTAGTATTTCCGTTAAGTGTTTGTATTGTACAATAACTACGTTTGGTTCGATTTAATGTTCAGGCTTTTTACAACTCTGGGGAATATTTCAATGGATTATCTTAAGCAGCGAATGGTACAGACTCAGATTTTGCCCATATATCTAGCATTTGCGGCCAAGTTCAGAAAAGCATTAAAATCATTTTATAATAATGACGCGAAATATAGATCTAGTACCATCGACGTTTTTGTTCGTCTTACTGAATAAGTTGACTCCACCTCCTGAATTTTTATAGCATTTGCTGACTTCAAATTATAATAAAAGTCATTTTGCGTAGCGCACGTGTTATTGCATTTCAGAAGAGAAACAGCACGAACATTTTGGACCTCGCATATACATGTTTATATATATACAATGGTGATTATCAGTATATACCAGTGCTATCGTTATTATGATACTATGGTGGATGATAATCGATATAATGTCACAATGTGAACCAGACATTGTTCGTGTGTGTATGATATACAACTAGACAGATCCCAAGAGCCGGTAATGTTTGGACTAATATGATATAGGGAATTCTTCCGAATGAATAAGAGACAATTATATATTGATTCCCGCCATTCTCCTTTGAACGTACGAGTTTCCATTGTTTCCCCCGCCAAAAGAAAATAAACTCACAAATAACTAAAAGCCTACTCACTGAAACGATTACGTAATTATTGCCTCACCTCATGCTCTAGACAACGTGCTGATTGATGTGAAACTAGAGTCCAAGTCTATGATAAGCCTTGGGAAACGACGTAAAGGACGTCACAACAAAAACATATGATCAGAGATCGGTATTAATGTCGATGAGATAACAAATAATTGATTTGCGGTATAGTCATGACCCACCGCTGCGATATATATATGTAAATAAGATATATAGGTTCATATACATTAATTTTCTTTATTTCATACAGAAGGTCAAAGACAAGTGTTTCTAGCTCGCGCAAAACATATAAATGCCAACATATATGCACATATGTGTACAATGAAAAAATAATGCATACACTAATGCAGGGCGAAATCAACCAGTTTATACAAACAAATGGATGAAAAATGATTAACAAGTTTTATACACTGTCTACCAACCACGGTCCATCTTTTATGATCAATAAAAGTGTTTGCATTCAAAACGTAATGTATTCTATGTCCTGTCAAATGTTTCTATACTTGAAATAAATCGGATATTTATATACACCGAGTGTTCCTTCAAATTAGTTTATTTTGAAAATACAAGTTTATAACAAATATATATCAGTAACTCTTTTACAAGAAAGACGAGAGCATAATTATCAAGTTTTATATGAATTATTTATGTGTTTTCCATCTGCTGTGGAAAGGTTACAGCATCTTTATAATTCATGGCAATTTCCCATTTTACCGGTACTTTCATCTTAATGAGACACTGCCTGTACAGAAATGAATTGCTTTTGACACATTGCAAGCAAGAACAAAGCTCGAAATTGCCATCGTGTGAGGTCGAAAGCAATCGACTAGAAAGATTGATATTGGTGTAGAGTAGTACTAACCATTATGGTTACTCAGTATTGTTTGTATACAAAACAGTGGTTAATTGTAATAAATCCCTTTAATGGACCGGTCCCATCGGTCGAATGGTTGTAGTGTCCGGGAGGTTGTAGGTTCGATCCATGGTAGCGATGTACCAAAGGCGTTAAAATGGAACTAGCACGAGTATATCCCTCTAGTGGTTGGTTGTTATCATATAAGGTAGTTACCCGTGTCAGAATATCTGACTGATTGTGGGTATATATAAGTTTATATGTCGTGGCAATGGATAAATTATTAGCACAAAATGTTAATGTTATCACAACTTTATTACAGGCATTTAACAAAGCTGTGAAGAACCACAAACCTGCCATTGGAAGACTGGCGTTAATAACAGAAGAATTCTATGAAAAAGCACTTACATGGGCACGTGAAATTTTCACTTCTGATGAGCCAATCGGAGCAGCTGTTGGTTTGAAATGGGATGCGGAACTAGAAGCCCTGTGGCGAGGTTTATTCTCTCAAAATATGTCGATCATTTTGATAAATGAAAACAACGAAGATGTCATTGCTGTACGATGTATTACAAAAGTAGTCGGGTCAGAAAATAATTTCAAATATTTGAATGTACAGCAGAGAGCGATTCGTCAACTAATTGAATTTATTAGAACTAATGACGAAAAATCAAAATTCTTTGATCGTTATGGCGTCGATGATGCCGTGCATTTCTTTGGCCTCGGCGTAGCAAGGGAATACAGGCGACGTGGCGTGGCAACACTGATGATGAACGTTGCTGTTGACATGGTGAGTAATTTGGGCGTGAATCCAATAGTTATCAAGGGAGAAGGCTCGTCCAATTACTCAAAGAAAATCTACGAAAAGCTGGGATTTGATAAAGTATATGACATTGCGTACGAAGAATATTTTGCTGATGGTGAGGTTGTTATAGGTAACACTGGGGAACACAAAACCATGACAATGTACGGCAAAAAGATTCAGTCTGGAAATGTAGCTTAAAGAGATTGCAAAACATCATCTGATATGATTTAGACATGAAGCCATGTCTTTCATTTGAGAGATGTGTTTCATACAAGACAACAATTGCGGTTACCTAATTGATTTTTTTACCTTCGATTAATGAGATAGTGATATATTGAATATACATTGCCCTATATGCATTGATTGAAATACTGACACACTGAAATGTAAGCCATTTTGATGCTTTGCTGTATATCTACAAACAATAAATGCTTACGAAACAAAGTGTGCTTTGATGTTTCTGATTAATTCTCATCATGGTTATTAGCTAGACATTCATTTAATGCTTGCGAGATGTTGCTCTATAGAACCGTAACTGATATGTTAAGTAATCGTTTATTTTGAGATTGATCTATTCTGTTTGCAAATCTCTCTCTCTGTCTCTCTCTCTGTCTCTCTCTGTAGGTGTAGCGGTGTGCAACAACATACCATAACATGTCCATACACAACATCATGTTCATAACGAAACAAAAGACCTCTGTTTTAATGCCTGGGGCTGGTGCTATAAAATGGTGCTAAATGACGTCAAATCAATAAAAAAAAATGACGGCATATGGAAAAGTTGAGGCTAATTGAAATTTAGAGATGTGATAAAGCGATAAAAAACAGACATTTTATTAAAAAACAGACATTTGATTAAAAAGATAGCTCATAGTTTATATTTGACAATAATTTCGATGGGACCAAAAAAAAAAAAAGTTCTGTTTCTGGTCTCCCGACCGGCCTTCTTTTTTATCGACCGACCCTAAAGTGTTTTTTTTTTTACCTTTCCGCCTTTAAAAAATAGTTCCTTTTATTTTACCTTTCGTTTCATGTAAAACAAAAATAAAAAAGGATAAATTCCGACCTACCGACCCTCTTTTTTTTTTTTTTTTGCCTGGGTTGCTTTCTCTAAGAAGTACGTGTTTTTTACACCTAATCACTCTCTCTCTCTCTCTCTCTCTCTCTCTCTTGGAATGAAATATGCAAATAAGTAGTATTCGACTGTTGAAACACTTTCGTCGAAGATGCACTTGTATTACTGAGCCCTTTAACCACAATATATATTTCATGCCACGTGCTGCTTATTCACATTTTAAATCTTAGTAAGAAGTTTGTTTGAATGCCTGATAATTTTAAACACTAAGTTAGTTTGTTTGTACCAATTGCATTAACATATATCTTTAAAAAGTATCTGCTTGTATTTTCATCAGTTTACGTGAGCGTTCTCGGTTGCTGTGTGGTTAAAACAAAAGCCCTAGGAGCCAAGAGTGTGCTTGCCACATACTGGTAATTCAAACCTTACTTTAACGTCAACTCTGTACTGCTTATACTAATCCCTGTTGACAGCTCCAATATATTTTCCTTGTATTCAAGGAAATTCTTGAAAAGAATATCGCCACCAGCGGGGATTGAACTCGCAAACTCTCGGACTTCAGTCCATGAACACTATCACCTTTTTTTAACAGAACAGAAATTTTATTAAGACTTAAGCATACATAAGCTCATCGTCATACATCACAGATATAAAGATAATAAATTTGATGTTTTGACACATGCACTCAAAGATACACATTTTTTATACTAATTTATAATTTTACTTAGAATTACAAAGCTTTAGTACTTTATATATATATATATATATATATATATATATATATATATATATATGAACACACACAAAAACACCGTTCATGTGAGAGTGAACAAAAAAACAAACAAAACAAAGAGACAAAGAAAAAACCATAAAAAAATAAAAAATTAAACTACTTTTTACAGGGTAGCCTAAGGTTCTTTAAATAACATATATAGTCATGAATACTAAAACACACACACACACACACAAATGACTGCACCGCATGCACTACAACTCAATATCACTGGTAGTTTGAACTCTCAACAAACAAATGATATAATCACTAATTAGTTGTTTTCTGTGACGTTAATGTGACGTACACACCTTCAGACTAGCAGTGCAGACGTACTGGATCTGTGTTTATTAACAAGACATGTAACGGACCATTGTAACTATTACCACGTCAAAGTAGAGCACTTACTAGACAATTACTGGTAAAACCTACTAACGTTAACAGTCAAAACATTGTGATGGTCGCAAAAATCTGCCAGAGGTTCACAGAACTTTCGTATTGCAGATGCCAACTCTCATTCTTGATGTCAATTGTTAATTGTAGAGACGTTAGTGTAATCAGTCTTACTCACTAGCCCATCCGTGTCCCTTCTGTAGAAGTACTTGGCGTATCCTCAAAACAATTTCCGTTGATTATTTCCACTGCTTTGATTCCTATGAGATCATTTATCTTCCAACCCGATAGGTCGCGCTGTATATTCATGCTGTCTTTTATTCAGAAATAAATCAGGGATTACGTCCGGTTATTTCATAATTATTGATATTTACAGCCGAAATATATTTCTGATTGAAAAAGAACCTTTCTTCTCTTTTTTTTTCCTTGCAACAATGTATGTAATTTTAGATCCTTATATTACAGAATCAGCTAATTATATTCCTTATGTTATGATAAATATGTTAAAATATGCCCCTGTAATCGTTCCGCTACATTTCGGACCTCATTTCCTAATGTTTCATTATATCTTGATTATCTTGGTAAAGGTTAAGTGGTCCAATTCGTAGCGGTGTTACAGGGCATAAAACTTTAAAAAAAACTTATCAGCAAAATAACACATGATACAAAGGAGGCGTATGTGAAACCGCAGAAAACAAACAAGTAGCTCAGTATCAGGGAATACTGCCACGAATGATCTTTACAAAAACATCTGGAGGATATTCCCGGTAGTTTCGAAAAAATAGGCGAGTCGTGACTAAAGTGAGCAGTTCAGTCGTAGTGCCAATTTGGCAAAAGTCATATGGTTGTACTTGTGTTGATGGTATCCATGGGGAATATCATAGAAGCGAAAGATCCAAAGATATAATAAGAAAGGAATTATAAAAATGCGTCAGAATTAAATATTTTGATAATACATGTAAATTAAAAAACAACAACACGCACGTGTGCCTATTATAAGTCTAAAACTTAACTCAGTTAAATGAAAAACTGTTTTCTAGTAAAAGCATTCCTAGTGTGGAATAACATTAATGTCATTAAATATTTTTCATCTGTGTATCTAAATACATGTATTAACATGGAGAGATATTACCAAATACTCTAAACAAACGTTCAGGGAATATATTAAGAACTCTACAAAATTACGTTGTTTATCAGTGCTTATCACTTGGAATAACGTAGTGTACACAATGATAGGGAATGTCGGTAACAAAATGATCTCTGTTAAAGATGAATAACGTGATGACGAGTGGCATACAGTAACAGTGTTTAGTGTCAGGATGCAACCAGGAGAGTGATAGGTGAGGATAGACACGGGCAATCATCACGTGGTCTGGCTATTGGTTCTTATCTTGTTGCCATAACAAACGTCTGTCAAACATACCTTAAAACACATGCCTTATGACAATATGATACTTTGAGCCCATGTCAGGGGAATATTGAAATGCATACAATTTATGTCACGTTGCGTCTCAGTATGTGTGTATGCGGGCATTTTGCTAGATACTTTGAGAATGAAAAAAAATGTCCATTTCATTTGTGGATCATGAAATTTATAAAATCATTAAATAATTATAGATTTGAAATGGACTGCCCATGTTGGAATTTAGGTTGAATTTTCAGTTGGGAAAGTGTCAGAATACCAACCAGGACTGGTTGTTACCGTGTCAGGATAATGTGACTGGGTGTAGTATCATGCCACGTGGCTACGGCGTGATACTGCAGTGTGGCAGCTCCAAATGACCGAAATACTGTCGACGGGACATTAAACCCGGTACGTGAATCACCTGTCTCTAGTTGCTCTAGACAAAGTATCTAAAGACATGATGCACCTATATATCACAGATGTAATGTAGGGATGGCGAAATTGCCGATCTGGTGCTGACATCAACATCGTTATAGTATCTGAGGCCTGACTATTCAAGCAACTGTGTATATTTTTAAGCAGTGCTGAACACTTGAGTCCCTTACCGGTGAGGTGTATAATTTTTCCGTTACCATAGCATCCAGAATTTTGGTCCGAAAAAAACACACACAAAAAAAGTGACGTGCAGAATCTCCATACTGCCATCTATTCATATACATGTACCAAGTTTCATAATATTATCTTAAACGGTTTTTACATTATCGCGGGATCCAGATTTCCGGACATCCAAGCGCACAGACAGATGGACGGTGGGTAAACACCGGTAGGGGACACAAATGACGACTTTTGACATCGATGCTTTTTACGTGCATTTAGGAGCTTGTGACATTAGCAAGGGCGCGCATTGGCGAGCGACAATTGCTGACTTAATTGCAAAGGCCGGTCAGAAGTATTTAGCGCTAAGTAAAACGTGCTTAAACTCGAAAATGAGGAAGAGCAGTATTCCTACATTACTCTGTAACGATATACTTATTAAATACATTATTATTATCTTAATATCTACCTCTTTTTTTAAAATGCATATCTGATGTTTTTATTTGAGAGACATGTATGAAGAATATTCCCTTACATATATATGTTTTGCTTAATACAAAGAGTGATTGGCGGATTTCGAGGACGAGTGTTGAATCTACATTATAATCTAGAATAAATATTTAAACTTTTAGACTACTTCAATAAAGCTTCAGTTGAACCTCGGTCACTCCTCTACATATTACCAAAACAAACATGGGCTTTATCCGAAATATTTCGGAGGTTTCTTATTTCTATGTAAAACCTACCTAGATTATTCGAATCGCAAACATGGCCATACCCGATATAATTTTCTGGTCCGTGCCAATAGCTGCCTATGATTTTCACAACTATTATTCCAACTCGTCTCACTTGAAAACAATGAAAAAGTACAAAACGTATATACATATATTGTGTACCGAAACGTTTTTAAAGGACTTCATAGTTTGTTTTAATTGATGACTCACTGGTTGTGTGTCCTTATTATTATAAATGCTATACGTTTGTGATACATGTTTAGTAACAAAAGAAGACTGGTCATAACTAACATCAGACAGGTATATGACTAATTTCAAATTCTGGAGATTTCAAAAAGTCTGTGATAGTTGAATGATCAATAGAACACTTTATGAAATTAAGGTGATGCCTAATTCGTGAGTGTTGTCTAGACCGACACTCTTTTTGGAGATGTACAGTGTTTATATTGGTCGATTTACATTTTTACGAAGATACGCACAACACCAAATATTATTTCATTTAGGTTTCCATATAAGCATAAATATTATTAAAAACAACAACAATATTGAGTTGGGTTATTCAAACTGATGAAAATTTAAAAAAAAAATGGTCCCGTGCATAATGACCGAGATTACACTGTTATATGTAGCGTTACTCCTGTCTCCTCTGTCTGAATGTTAGAACTTTAATCGATGAATAGCTTCTGTGAATCTTAAGAGAAACAAATTCAATCAGTACCATAGTCACTGCTAGCAACACGCCGTATCTGCGAGGATTTTTTTTAATGTGTGTCATTATTTTTTGTTAACCTGTTTTGCAATTTTCTGAGGAAGAGAAACTGTGAACGTACCTATATAAGGGTTTATTTAATCGCCTTTTAATCTCCCATTGGGTTTAAATTTACAAGAAAACGAGAGAAACAAAAGCTATAACGCATCCGTCTTATATTCGAAATATCGTCTTTTCGCACACAATTACCTACGGGCAAATCTGTTTTATTTTCAGTATATTACGGATATGTTGCTAACGTTGAATAGAGCATTTGACTCCCTTAAGATTCCCGTTATAATATATTTATATCAGACTATTTTGTTTCCTTTAAGGATATAAAGACGGCATTTGTCATGTAAATTATGTCGATTTATATGCGAAATCATCGACATCAATGAATTTGTATACAATCCATAGCTAGTTGCCCATTTTAGTGTTTTTTGTTGTTGTTTTCTTTGGAATTTTTTGTCGTTTATTTGCAATTTACAAAACCCTTGTCAGAGTAATGCGACTGGGTTTTGGTTCCTTGCATTTGTCAACAGTGAGGTAAGACAGTCCTATGACACAATCCAAAAATTTCGGCGAGGCGTTAACCCTTTCCCTCATATAGACTCATTTTGACGCACTCAATAGGTACCACATAAAGCCTGATCTGCAGGAAACCACAGTTAAACCTTGCCAAATCTAATTACAAAATCCTCATTTCCAGACCACTGAGGAGCAGCGAACAGCATAAAACCTGATCAGCCTGCGAGTTACTCGCAGGCTGATCTGGTTTTATGTTGTTCGCATCGGTCTTTTCATGGTGTCCTCTATGAGGGAAAAAGTTAATCCATTGAAAACTCACTTACCTGGGCTACCTGTCGGTTTTTAAGATATACTCACCCTAATAGCCATCTTGTATATCTGGTCGCTGGATGTTAATATTTCTGTGACTATAACCGAGTTCTGTTAGGTTTGAGGGAGATAATCCATATTCAAGTTTTCGTTAAAATCTATTGATAATACATAATTTCTTTTAATATGGAAAAATAATTAAATTGAATCTTGGGAAAACTCATGATAGAAAGCTACATTGAATTATTTTGTTTTAAATTTCATTAAGAGGTTCAAACTTCGTCGTAGAAAAATTGAGATAAGCTTTGTTAAGTTTTCAGGGGGGATAATTCCTGGTTTTCAGGGAAGGTAAATTCGTGAAGATTATTTATTATGTAGGCAAAAATAATCATTAGAGCTTTTACAGAAAGGCTCTACTGCTAGTTCCATCATCAATTCAGTGTCCCTTCAGCAGACATGTTGTCGAGATGGTACTGTTCTTGCAAGTGGCCTAGTGGTTCTTCTGCCACTGCTCTTCTCTCTTTCTTCATATCCACTGTGAGGCTGCCTAAGCTTCTTTGGAGATGGACTTCCACAGCCTGACTATAGCAGACTGAAAAAGTCACTATATGTCTTTTCAGTGTGCTCTTAGTTTTGCATATTTTGACATCTTTTAGAGTTAAATTTTCAGCTTGTTTTTTGTTGTTGTTGTTGTTGTTTCTTTTAGTTTCATTTTGAAGGATTTGATGAAACCTTACAGTTATACCCTGCCATTACTCGGGTGCATCCTTTCTAATTCGGAAAGTGTTTATTTGCAAAAGTATTTTAGTTATCATAACAAACATAGAAAAAACTGTTTAGCACGTCTGTAAATGTAATTGTTTACGAACTGTTAGTTGTTTCATTGTGTTAGGTACATGCTAGCTGACTTTGTTACATAAAATAAGTCATGCAACTTTCAAACCATCTTCGGCGAAAATGATTTTTAACTATCCTAGTCATAAATTATAATCACATTCTAAAGCGTAAAAATAACAAGGAAGGATATCCATATTGACTTGAGAAAAAACAACAACAAAAAAAACAACAAAAACGTTCGGCTAGTCATTTTATGTGTATACATGTAACTGAAAAATAAACGTTTTGTTGTAATCTGATAACGTGATTTTAGAGAGTAGTTTAACTGTTATAACACTATTTCAATTGAAAGACTTTAAACATGTTTGTAGACTAAAATTTTATACACCGAGTCGTTCATGGCATATAAGGGACAAACGATTTATCTATATAATGTTGGAAAATGGGGTTCATAGGCAAGAAATATCAACGCTCCTACGAGCACGATTTATTCTCAATTTGTCTCATTTTCATTATTTATCTTTCAACTACGAAAAATCTGTCTCCTCCACATTTACACATAATGATTGTATATCCTGTTTGACGCGATTTCCGACATCAGACAATCGTCACAGTAACAGGCATTTAAGTAATGACGCGATAACAATATTTATGTTATCTAAATCCATTCCGGGATCTTCATTCAAAAGCTTTGCACGTGACTTTGCAAGCTTTCCCGCATAACGACATCGTAACAGCTCATTCGTAGTATTCAATTTTCAAAAGCTCGAACCTAAGAAAGCTAATTTTCTGTTAAGAGCCATTTTTTTCTGGAAAGATGTCTTTATATGCCATTGCCGCCAAGTTAATGTCTCCTGTTGGGCCCTGTACAAACATTAGACTGTCCCTCAATAGTTAATCTGTCTCGGAATGGTGTGGAAACGCTCTTATGCCGGAATACTGAACTTCCCCGTATGGCAGATTGGCTAAAAAATATGCAATAAAATATTGATGTTTGTGTATAATTGAATCTATATCATTCTGGGACTTGGTCTACACGAGACATGCATAATATGTATTTCAACACCATGTTCATTGCACATAAATTCACGCCATAGACATGTAGCACGATATCACACCTAGTCACGTTATCCTGACAAAGGACCTACCAGTCCTGGAACTACCCATATCTCCTACGCGCCAATCAATGGATCTACACTAGTGCCATTTTATACTTTAGTTTGCCGCGACCTTGGATAAAACCCACGACCTCCGGATTCCGGGTAGGTTTGGGTTGAGCTGGGTTATTCGTATCACTGTCAACTAGTTGTGAAACTATCTTTATGTTTTACACTGTGAAAGGAAAATTTCCAGATTATGGCATGCCACGGCCTGAAATCGAGCCACATCTCCACTGGGATATGGAACAGAACTTGAGGGGCCTCCGTGGCCGAGAGGGTAAAGTCGATAACTTTAACACTCATTCAGCTCCTAACCACGTGGGTTCGAATCCCGGCAGGGTCATTCGGATTTTCATGTGAGGAAGCCTTCCAGCTGGCGTGCGGTAGGTCGGTGGTTCTACACGGATGCCATCGTGCATTCGGGGTCTTTAACTGGACATCGCTATATGACTGAAATACTGTCGGAGCGACGGTAAACTCAAATAGTCAAGTCAATCACATAATTTGAAGACAGGTGGCATAATACTACACTCTGTGACATTACCCTGACACCGGGCCAACCAGTCCCGGGTCTGGCGCCAATCACGAGGGTGAACACTGTGTATCAAAGGGTATGCAGATCATGCCAATGTTGTGGCGTTCTCCTTCGAAGTCATCTCCCCTGTTAAGAGGCCTTTGTATACCAGCAGAGTATATACAGACCCAAATATAAGGAATTGAATTTATATTTTAAACATATTTTTAACTCTTTTCTTTTTCCTTATGTTTATTTTAAATAGTGGTATTAATTGTTAAACTAGAGTGGACATCTCTACTTGTCTCCGTGTAATTTGAGTATAGGACGGGGCGGAAAGAGCTTGATTGCAGTATAGCCCTGCTGGGGTTTAATAACCAGCAAAATATTGAAAATAAACAATAAAAATGATTTATTGATGAATGTTTATAGACATCATGTTGATCGTTGCATAATTTAAACGTCATCAGATGAACAACTGCATGGATTTTTTAAGCATTTCAATCATTTGGAGACTATGTCTATTTGAGACAGAAATCTTTATAAAATGATCTTTATTTTTCTAATGACGTCATAACCACGTGACCTAAGAGAAAATAATTCAGAAAAGAATGTAAACCTCTATGCCGATATGCTGTCCAAGGTTCATGCTTCTAACGCATCAGGGGGGCTTTGTAACATTTATATAGATGCTGGCACAGAGCAGTATCACACTGTAGGTATGTGGCATGATACCACACCCAGTCACATTTTGGAAATCTGTTCGAAAAATAAAATCGTCAGTTAATAGATGATTAATGAGTGAATTTGATATCAATACTTGCAATACTTGTAAACTGTTATTCATATACAGACTGTACTACTAAGAATTCAAATGTTGTGTAACTTATGATGAAAAACAAGACATGACAATAAAATGTGAATGACTTTTGTTATTTTTTAAAATTACTGATCCTTTTCTATTCAAAATATTACTGTAGCAAATTAGACCAAAACACAATGACAGTTGGTAATCAGAAATAAGCCATATTGTCACTAGCCAAAAACCGCTACTCTCGCCTTAAATCATAAAATTCAGAATTAGTTGACAAATAAGAAATCATTGTCAAAATTTAATCAGCGTAGCTTTGTCACAAACTAATTAATGAGTCCAACACTACCAAATGCCATGCAAGGGAGCTATACCATTTTCATGACTTTGTTATGTCACACCTGGGGATGAAACCCACAACCCCCGTATTCCAGGGCGGAAGCTCTAACCATACGGCAATCGAGATCAGTATACTTAGAGTCTGGTGGAGGAAGACCCCGAATACACGGAGGCATCTGGGTAGAACTACCGACCTACCGCAAGCCAAGGTTCTTAGAACTACAGGATTGAAAGAAATACAAATACACAGAAGTACAGGTACCATATAATGTATTCCGTTTGTAATGTTAGCTTTGGTGACCATGATATAAATACAAATGATGAAATATTATCTGCATTTGAAATAAAATGAGATTAATCGTTCAAGCCAAAGTGTTTATATCTGCCTTCTTTATTTTTTTACAAAAGATGAAGAAGTAAAACCAATAGGAATAGGTATATAAAAATGTATACATGTGAAGAAAAAAAAAAGATAAAGTAAATTCAATATATCAATTCAATTATTTTTAATACATTAAAAATTGTCAATATATAAAAAAGATCCATGATTTGTTTTCTAATGAAGCATGCATTGGTCCTCTATCCCACTTCTTTATCTGAATACAACATATTATAATATGATAAGTCGTCCGGAGAAGCCTGCACTGTACTGAACACCAGCTGCTACAGCAAAGATTGCCAATATACCTTGTTCTAAATAAGTACATTTCAAATACAGGTTGTACTATTCAAGCACATTTCCAATTGGTTTTTAGAAGTTATAATTTAAGCCCAGCCTTTCACATTCCTGTCTAGGTTAACTGCACACATAAAGCATTGCAAGCAAGACCATGTGTTCTTTTGAGTAAATCTGGTCAACCAATGACTTCCTGTTAACCCAGTGTTGCCATTGGATACCCAGAAAGTCAATTTGAATATGTAAACATTGGAAGCGTCCATTTTAATATGATTTATCATAATTATGACATTATGCTCAAACAGCTGTTTCAGGTTTCGTATAACCATCACATATTTCCTTATATTTAACATGTTACATATAACTTTTCGGCTGAATTACATCACTCCGTGTCACGTGCGTGTATTCTATATATATATATGCATAGTGTGTTGAACAGCTGGTATAAATGTGTTTGATGCAACTAACTTTGACCAAAAACATACATTAATCATATGATGTTGAAAATGTATGAGAAATATACACATTAAATTGTTATTGTCAGTTATTATTTGAAACTATTTTCTTGGTGTTAGATTACAAATAGTAATTTGTTCACAGTCCATTCATTATTGTTTTGTTTTTTTGTTATAATCACGATTTACTGTCAGTATAGGTCATATGATAAAAATATTCTGACATGAACTGTCATTTCGCATCAAATTTTAAATTTCTAAACTCGTTCATTGTTGTTGTTGTATTGGGGTTTACCGTCGCTGCGATAGTATTTCAATCATATAGCGACATCCAGCTAATTACAGGTGGAGGAAGGCCCCGAGAACACAGAGGTACCCGGGTAGAACCACCGACCTACCGCAAGCCAGCTGGAAGGCTTCCTCACATGAAAAATCCCTACCAGGATTCGAACCCACAGCGGTGAGGGGCTGAGAGATTTGTAGTCCACAACTGTAACCGCTCGGCCACGGTGGGCCAAACTTGTTCATGAAAGTAACAGTTCATGCCTGATCTTATATATACATGTATGTGCTTTTTCATCTATAAAATTTCTCCAATCAGAATGGACTATAATCATCCTTGTGCTATAATAGACTGAAACTTCTGTTGATTGTAAAAATTCTGTTGACAATAGAACACGCCTCAGATTTGTTAATAAATTTGGAGTGAAGAAAAGGCCTAATATTGAATGTCCATGTTTCATCTTAAAAACAGTCAGCAAATCATCATAATATGAAGTATTAGCAAACAAGAACAAAACAAAAACTCTTACTGTATTTTCACACAGCTAAAACTTCAATACTAAATTTTGTAAAGTAAATGATTAGGTGCAAAAGATGATGTAAAAAATTATATTTTTCATATTTCACTGATTCATTGACTTACATGCATATAATTGTAAGAATTTAAATGCTAATATAAAACTTCCCCAAGTTGACAATGCCAACATCACAGTGACTACAGAAAGCAACCTAATAAAGCCATAACAATTATTCTCATAGTCTTGCTTTTTACCCGACAAATCCAACATACCGGTAATTTTGACTATTTAATCAAATTAAACAAAACAAGACTTTAAAACCTAGCATGTTTCTAATTTTCCCCCTAACTAAAGTCTACTGTCTGTTTATAAAAGCAGTGAAACCCTGTAACAGTTTATACAATATCACTATATACATTCACTGTGGTCTCATATCACAGTGCAGAGGCAAATCTTAACACTGTATCTCAAACACCTCATAACCATGAACAACGTTTATATATACTTGTGTTCTCAGCTGGTATAACTCAATGGACAGGTCCAAATGTTGGCCTTTTAATTTGATTACAATATACCCAGAAACACTGACACACAACATTTTTCACATACTTGTTTGTGGTGAAAATATAACTGTAGACCTTTGTCAGATAATGCAAAGTTTAAAGGTCATGGATCCACATATTAATATTGATAGCACACTGGGCTGTTGCCAGTAGGGATCAAGTCTGAATTATGATCTTGAAAATTTTCATTCTATCACTTATCTTTTCTGTTAAACTTGACCAAATAAAATAAATGTCAATTTTTATGTTTATTGGGAACCTGACACAGTTTGAATGTATGATGTGGTGAGTTACAGGAGTCAGCCCAAGAAAGCTTAACAATGATTCTTCTGATACTTACCCCACCCACCCTAACACACCAGTGTCATTCTTGAGTTCATTCATTTCCCCACCCCCCTATCACATATAAATTACAAACACAAATTCTCTGTGTTCACTTGTGTCTCTTTGTGTCCCGGTCTGCCTTCATCAGGTAGCCTTTAGACTTGATGATCCCGCGGCACTTGACCAGCACCGAGTACCGCAGTACCCACAGTGGCTGCCACCCCTGACTGTCTTTCTCTGTTGTGGTTCCCCGTATCACATCCTGGAACATCTCCACCGGCAGCAGTGCTGGGGACCAAAATATACTGATTTCTAAACAGACCTGATATGTCTTTAAGGACAAAATATATCTAAAATATTATCTTCATATTTTAGTAGGATTCAAATTACAAAATTTGACTCTTGTTTTGACAGTTCAAAGAAGAACTATCACTAAATCTTGTTGTTTAATACCCCACATCCTGCCTTGTCTTCACGTAATGTGAGTGAAGGACAGGACAGGACGTGATGGGACGAGCATGATTCCTATGTAGCCCCACTTCTGTTAAGCATCTGTATAACAGGCCTTACCAAAAAAAGAAAAGAGACATGAACCTGTTTTAAAAACAGGGTAACTTATAACTTTCTTGGTCAACAGTATAAAAAGTAGAGTTAAAAACTGTGCCTGCCAACAAATTCTGATAGACCTAGAGTTATCAAAAAGGTAATTAATACCCCTGTCACATAATCTTGTCTCAACCATTTAGAAAAAAGTCAATGGCAAATGTACATTCAGTAAGCAGGGTATGCTGAAAAAAGTTGTGTCCCTTGGTAGTTTCCTATAAAGTCCAAATTCCTTAAACTGGGCAAGAACTCTTAAAAGAATGAGCTAGAGAGAGAGAGAGACAGATGTGTTCTTTTCACTGGAAATGGACACCCTGTAAAGTTACATAGAGAATACTAGGTTAGTGTTGAATAAGATAAGTTTATCCTGCGAGGCTTAGAAAAATAAAACATGAGCCTTGGTGTGCGGTTTATATTTTCTAAGCCTCACAGGAAAAACTTGTCTTTATTCAACACTTACCTAGTATTCTATTTATCCTATTATTTCAAAGCAATACACAGGGAAAATGAAAAGAAAGAACATAACATAAACAAACTATCTGATCACAAGACCTTCAGCTCCGTGACATCATACATGTAGTAAACAAGAGTCACTGATGACGTCAGAGTATATAAAAAATCACAAATGAGTCTAAAGTTAAGTTTATTCGATAGGCAGTTTATACCATCATGTGAGTCTGGTGATAGGATAAAATGTTGTTTCCCAAAGCCTTCTCAAGATTTGTAATATCATGGTAAGACAGGCCAGCATGTAGCAGGATGACAACATGCAGTATCCCTATGTTGTGTAGCAGGGCTATAATTATACATCATATACAGCCTCTAAACTGCATTATGTTTAGTCAAATGCCTCTGCAAGACTTTTAGCGCTTACTTTTAGGATCATTATGTGTCAGGAGTTGAATGTCATTGGACTTGGCGAACTCCATCAGATCCTTGGGCATCACGCAGCACGAGTCCAGATTCACCTGGTTTATCACTGGTTTCACCTGAAAGGGATGCATATAATGTCATACATACACCTGGTCTCAACCTTCATTAAAAATCTACCTGTAGACGCAAGACTAAATGTTTTGCTTTTATATTTCGAACATTTTCTTTTAATAAGAAAAATGCATAAAAACCTCTGAACAAAGACCATAATAGGGAAACTGGAAACTGTTCTATACCTTGATTTGAAAGTCATATCGGTTAAATTATTATTAGCTTTTGTGCTGAGAATCTAGTCCCTGGTCTTTGCAAACAGGCTGACTGTTAATTTGAGGTGACTTGAACCTAGCAGACCAAATAAAGATAGAACTGTTACTGAAGGAAAAGTACTGCTTCACAACCATGCAGTGAAATTGAAAACAGATGCAATGAAATCGAACCTATATAGTCTTTACTTCACATTGTGAAGCAGACTATAAAAGGAAAGAACCTAACAGACAAGTGGAGGAGCCGCCAGGCATCATACCTCAGCCCAGTTGTATAGCTGTTCCAGCAGGTTCTTGTCCAGGTCGGCCATGCCAAGGGAGAGCACTTTCTCTGACTGGACCAGTTCCTCAAGTACCTTCCAGTAGGGTTGGATCATCTCCAGAGTCAGGTCCTCATTCTCAAACTCTGGGAACGCCAGCAGGGCAGCCTCCACAAACATCACGTCCAGCTCCGTCAAAGCTGGAACAGCAGATAACATTATCATTTCCAAACTCTACACAGTGATCTCCCTTGCAAGAAAAAAAAATCACTGCCATCACAAATGTCACATGATGATGATAAACTAACACTAGATGTGGGTGTTCCTCGGAACACTTGTGTCGCCTGCATTTAAGCATGTTTGATGAAAGAATTGACTAGAAAATCGATCTTTTGACAAATTATTGATAAAGCATAATCTATTTTGTGAGGTACAAAATAACACACACACACACATATATATATATATATATATTTTTTTATTTTTTTTTTGGGGGGGGGGGGGAATAAAATATTCAAACAGTGCAATATGTAATAATTTTCCCGAGCACTTTCGACTATACAGTCTTCATCAGAGGAGTGTCAGAATGACTATGAATTCAAAACATTAACTGTAAGAAAAATTATGACGTCATTAAGCACTTATGACGTTAATTATATATATGTTGCAAGTTTGTAGTCATCATTATCATTATTGAGTTATCATTCTTGTGTACTGCACTCAGACCAATGAGATCTATCTACTATAAATGTTTAAGGCAACACTTTACAAGTTATGCACCACACAAGAATTAAATCCAAAAAAAAAAATTATTCTTGCACAATGCACTCCATGAGATCTTTCCACCTGTGAGGTTTCAAAGTAATACCTCAAATACTTTTCGTGTTATGCTCCAGACAAAAATGAAGTCTGAGTATCAACAAAGGGCAATAACTTAGAAAATAAAACAGAGTTATCATTCTTATGCACTGCACTACAAATCCATGAGATCTTTCCATCTATGAAGTTTCAAAGCAATATCTCAAATACTTTTTATGTTATGCTCCTGACAAAAATAAAGACTGAGAATCAACAAAGGACAATAACTCAGGAGAAAAGAAAGTGAGAGTTATCATTTATGTGAACTGCACTCCTCTTCAATGAGATCTATCTATCTATAAAGTTTTAAGTCAGCACCTCAAATACTTTTTGAGTTATGCCCGAACAAAAATTAAACTGAAAATCAACAAAGGGAATAACTCAGAAAATAGAAAGTCAGAGTTATCATTCTTGTGCACTGCACTCCACCTCAATGTGATCTATCCATGTTTTAAGTTTCAAGGTGATACCTCAAATACTTTTTGAGTTATGGTCCGGACAAAAATAAAATCTCAGAATCAACAAAGGGTAATAACTCAGAAAATACGAAAGTCAGAGTTATCATTCTTGTGCACTGCACTCCACCTCAATGTGATCTATCCATGTTTTAAGTTTCAAGGTGATACCTCAAATACTTTTCGAGTTATGGTCCGGACAAAAATAAAATCTCAGAATCAACAAAGGGTAATAACTCAGAAAATACGAAAGTCAGAGTTATCATTCTTGTGCACTGCACTCCACCTCAATGTGATCTATCCATGTTTTAAGTTTCAAGGTGATACCTCAAATACTTTTCGAGTTATGCTCCGGACAAGAAAGTGTGACGCCGACGACGACGACGACGACGGACAAAGTGATCCCTATGTGTCTGCCATGCTATGCAGGCGACACAAAAATGGTGTCTCCGTCTGCTGTCACAACAACAAAAATATTTTTTAAAATGATTTATTTTTTTACGAGGCAATATTTTATGTTTATTCAAGAAAACTTACTTAGGGAAATGACTCTCACAGTAAAATTATCTTTTTTGGAAGAAAGAAAAAATAGCTAAATTCTGTTAATTTTTACTTGTGATGGCAGTGGTTATCTACAACTGTAAGGAGGGGTAACTACTGCGGTGGAGTCTGTATCATTTCATGAATATCAAGAACTATAGGTTATTTTACACTGAAGTGTCCAATACAGGTATATATCTGGACAAATCTATATCCATATGGGACACTCATCAAAGTAAAATGACCTTTTCCTATATCTATTTTTCTTTATTCAGGACTGCAACTGATTACAAAACTTTTATTTCTTATTTTGAATTATTAAAAAACACATTTTTTTTCAATACAGCATGTAAATAAATGTTTTGATGTCATTAAGAGGCATCATTTTGCATCATTAATGACTCTTTCCAATGACTTCTAGGTTGTGTAAGTTGTTGTGATTGTTGTGAAATAACGTGATATATTTGGACAGTGTACTTTCTACTATAGAAATCCACTGGATGGTCACATTGTACAATTACTCTCTAATGACTGGCTCAGAAAATTGGATAAAGTTTCACAAATATATACATTTCTTATGCACACCTATTAATGTGTATCTGATATGTAGTCCTAAAGTAGCAATAGCTCAAAGCATTTTCAGTACAGAATCAAAGACAATGAAGTTTGTCTAAAAGAGCCTAAGTCTTACTAAACGCTAAGTATTGTTGGTGGAATTCAGGCCTGCATAAAGTAAATAAGAACTGCAGTTTCCAGTCTTTCTGTTAATACGAAGATTTTTTGTTTTGAGTTTGGTCATGGCATAAATCAAATTCAGTTACTACAGAATGCCATAATAGTCTTGTGTACTTAAAAGTACCTCTAAAAATTTCAGTATAGGATGTTATGTAATGTAGAACATTCAGATTCAGGCTAGAATTTTAAATACACACAAGTTTGTCATTCAGTAGAAAAATGTAACTATATGACTTTACAGATGTGATACTTGTTTATGCACAATTCATATTTTTTTAAACATTTATATATAAATTAAGAAGAAACTGTACTGTCACATAATCTAAAAGTAAATGAAGCAAAATATGTAATAAAATACTTTATCTAAGGTAATCAATCTATTACTCAATTGTGATCATTTTCCATCAAGTGATCATGGGAATTTTGTAGTAAACACAAGCCCCTATATACTTAGTCTTTAGTGTCTTCAAGCAGTTGAAGGACCATGTTTATAATTAAATATTCTTAATCCCTTATTTTCAGTAACAGTGCAGGCTGTCTGACGGTGATAAACTTCTGTAAGTATTTGTGATTGTGTGTGCACCGAGATCAGGGCTCGAATTTAAATTTTCTTACCGCTTGAAAAACTTTTGCGAGTAGCTGAAATTTCAACTCGCAAAATTTATTGTTCACTTGCAATTTCATGAATGGTATATAATTTACAAAGGCAAACTCTTCTCAGAGATGCCTGAAAATATATAATGTAAATATATCAATAATGTCTGGTAATTTGATTATTACTGTTGTTCTTTTTTTTTCTAAAGAGGAAAAAACGTGTTGTGAATATCGCTTTGATATTTAGTTTTTTACACATTTGCTGCATAAAGTGAAGAAAGTAAACAGTCAGACTGTGCATCATATGTAGTTATCGAGTAGTGACGACTATACGAAAACACTGGATGCAGGTGCACTTAGGTGTAAATTATGCCTCCCTGCAATAGATTTTACTTTTTACCTGTCCCGATAAAGAAAACACGATGCCGATCTTGATTGAATCAAAACTTTGCACTCACAAAAAAATGCAAGCAGCTACAAAATAAACTCGCAAATTCATTTCCAACTCGCATTTTGCGAGTTTGCAAGTGCTAAATTAGAGCCCTGTGAGATACCCGCATAGAACCATCAAGCTACCAAATGCCCACTATAAGCAAATGTAGATACCGCCAATGTATTGGACAACATTTTAATATTTTGACGCCAATCAACTGAACACATCATAAAATTGGGGTCTAATTTTGGGTCTTACCTTTCTCAATTGCTTCCCTCACAGAGTCTGGAGGTAGTGCTGTGCACAAAAATAGTTTCACTGAAAATACAAATAAACAGACAGTACAATTAATTAAATTAAGATTCACTGATTTATGAAAAAATGATTTCAACATCAAAACACTAGTAATGCATGTATCAGGGAACCTTTGCCAACATTGGAGAGATCAGGTGCTGTCACAGACAAACAGGCATAAAACCACATCTAGATATTCACTAGTATCATTTTAATGAAAACATTAATATACAGATCGAGGGATAAAAGCGAAACTTGGCTAAGTGCATATATATTTACAAACACTTAGCCTAGTTTCACTCTCACCCCTCGAGATAATCAAATGATTAATCTTAACCCTTTCCCTCATATAGACTCATTTTGATGCCCTCAATAGGTACCACATAAAGCCTGATCTGCAGAAAACCACAGTTAAACCTTACCAAATTTAATTACAAAATCCTCATTTCCAGACAAATGAGGAGCAGTGAACAGCATAAAACCTGATAAGCCTGCGAGTTACTCGCAGGCTGATTTGGTTTTATGCTGTTCGCATAGGTCTTTTCATGGTGTCCTCTGAGGGAAAGGAATAATGTATCAAATATTTTGTTTTCACCAGATCTACAGTGAATATGGCTAAAAGTAACAGGATTATAATTTCTTATTAAGTAATGTCATGTCTTTAAAGCATCCAGCAAAATAAAGCCATAAAACACTAGAGATAATACACACTAGAGATAATACATTAGTGATACTGAATCTTATCAAATTAAACTGACTTCTCACTAATGAAAAGAAGTAAACAGTCATCAAAAGTATCAATTTGACAAGCAGGACTCTGCTTGGGGAAGATGTCCATATCCTCAATGTCTGAATAAGTAAATTATTTTTTATTTCTACTTTCTCTTGCTTGCATATTTCTGAATGTTCTTGTGGGTCTTTTAGCCAGAAGGTATTTTTACCAATTACATGATATTACATGTATGTTAATTTGACAACCAGTCTGAATAACGCAAATTAGAGGTTAAAAAGGAGATTAAATGAAGCACCATAAACCATCGGAGATCAGTGCTTTACTAGTGTTACAGAGCTCTGATCCTTCTTACAAAGATGCTACCAACACACATGTATTTATACATATACTGTTAACTGGTGTACCGGTAAACCTTGTAGAGAAACCAAGGTCTTTCTTTCTGATGATGGAAAAGCGACCAAAATAACATATTTTGTGGAATAAAAGCAACATTTTCTTATATATGGGGAAAGAAAACCCTAGGATTATTAGCAATGTTAAGAAAGTGCATGAATATTAAAACATTTTCAGAGAAGCCAAGGTACAGCCCCTGATAAAGAAGGAGGAAAAGCTCTACATTATCATTTATTTTGGCAAAAAAAATATTTCCCAATTTTTTTGTTTACAATTAGTTTAAGTTGTTTTGAAATAAAATGTCATTGATTAATGAATAAAAATAGAAAATAATTATTTACTATCCATGAAAAACATCAACCTTAAACACTGTGAAATCCAAGACAATGTTTAGTAGAGCTTTATTTGACAGAAACCTACAAAGCATTAGAAGACCGTAAAATATCATATTCTAAACACAGTTCTGATCTGCAAAGTTTTATTTTTATTTCAACATAAAAAGCCAGTGAATCACAACCTGTCAACTTGAGGTCCCCTCTTTCATCTTTAGGTATTGTTTCTTTGAATTTTTGATGCACACAATTCAGTTCTGTAACATACTGAAAAAATATATAGTTATATAATTACAATATCACAATTATTATCAAGTGAATATTAAGTTGACAAAAAATAAAGTAAAAAAGACAAGCGCTTTCGAATGAATGCCATGCGCCCCAGGGGGCCTTTGACCTTGGGGGTCAATTCAATTAAAGGTCAAAGTTAACTGGCAAGTAGAGCTCATCAACCAGTGTCTATTCTAGGGCGTGGAATTTTTGCAATTTATTCAAAGATCACACATAAATAAAAATCATGTGCGCAAAAATCCCGCCTGATACCCAACAGTGAAAAAAAAAAAAATGAATGTCACCAAGTCCTTTCTGAGGGCTATCTGTCACTGCTACATTGATTCTGACATACTGATTCATCATGGTATTTGTTTATATGCGCATCAGTGGCACAAGGTGGTATGATTTACCAGAATATTAGCAAATGAAAATATTTTTGACACATTAACATTATAAGTGTCATAATTCAGTAAATGTTTTTCGTCTATTATACATGAATAAACCATTCTATGATCCTTTGTGTAGAAGATGTCAAAGCAATAAATGACTGGTATTCTGAAAATACGGCTTTGGTCAATCCTGACAGCCAAATCCAATCTTGTAATCAGTTACAGGCAGTATCAAACATAGACAGTTACACTCCATGTCTATCGAAAATATGAAAAAAAATAAAACTGCATATATTCCATTTGATGTGTGGGTTTACATCATATATTAAAATGGTTTTGAACACAAAATGTGTGTCAGTGTAATCCTCCCCTGATTTCAAAATATACCCCCTGTTTTTAGATGGTTTGGGGAAAAAATCCCCCTTAAATTAGACACTGATCAAGGTGTATACACCTGTGAAGTTTGGAGGTTATGGATGGAAGCACGTTCATAATGTAGCGAAGGTTAATATTTGCTATTTTGGGTCATGGTGACCTTGACCTTTGACCCCGTGACCTCTAAGTGGTTTTGGCAGGCAGAGCTCATCAAGGTGCATGCACATGTGAAGATTGGAGGCATTGAGTGGTATGACTTCTATGTTATGGTCAAGGTTAAAGTTTTTTTTACAAACAAACACAGACAGACCAAAAACAGTATGTCCCCCAACCTATTGATTTGGAGGCATAAAAATAGACAGGTGGCAAGTTACCACACCAAATCACATCATACTGACAGCGGGCAAACCAGTCCTGGAACTATCCGTATATGCTGAATGTAAAGCAAGGGAGCTAAACCAGTTCCATATTTAACAACTTTATGTTGTTGCCAGGGATCAAACCCATTACCTCCTGATTCAAGGGCAGACCAACCATTCGACCACCAGGACCATTTAAATGGGTTTTATACATCCTCCTTATATCTATGTGTGTGTGTTTTATTTCTAAGTATTTCTTTAGGAGAATGTCAGAGCAGAGCAACCGACTTCTAACTGCCATGTTACTCACTCCCCTAGGTAACTAGCTACAAAAACACAGACACTTTCTGCAACGTACAAGCAGGTTACCTGGTTTTATTAAGGTTTCAAGGGAAAATGTTCAAATAATTTACAAATACACAAAATATTTACCTGTAGTTCTGTTCTGTCAGAGACATCAAGATGTGCCTCCAATGTCTGACTGATACACTGACATACCTGTAAGTAAACAACACACCTGTGTAGTCAGCTATATGTGACTTGTAAAATAGTTTGTCCGCTATAATATCCATTTATCCTCTCATTACCACAAGTATGCAATACATAAAATGCCTCAGTTGTTTCAATTTAATTGTTTTATTTAAGTACTATCTTAAACCAACAAGAAGTCCACAGTGCTGTAGCAACTGCAAGGTAAAGCAGAGTGAAGCTTGACAGAACAGGGACTTTTTCAATATGCTTGAAAAGGCAAATGACTCATTCAGTAATACCAGTTGCACCTGTCTGTAACCTATTCCAACACACTTCCTTAATTTTTGTAGGTTGGTTGGTCAGCATGAGTACTTGCCCTGTGCAGCAGAGTCCTTCCCTTGTCAATGTATATCAAAATGGTGTCCAGTTACAATGTTGATGTAGAGAATGATAAATTAATTCTCTGTAGACAGTTATTCCTTTCTAACAGTAAAATTGTGTTTGTATCTACATAGAATTGGGAAAAACCACTACATGTATGTTTCTGATTCCAGAGTAAGTCTATTTCATCAATTGCACCGGTAATTAAAGTTGAGACTCGTTATCACAACATCGAGAATCTCGACATTTAGTACGAGGGGCATATTTTAATTAGTGGCAACAACTCAATTTAACCATGATTTGCATGTGAAAGTACATGTATAATATACCATTGGAAAGATTACTGATTTTTCTATCCAACAGTCTATTTTCGCACGATTTGCAAGTGCAATAAAATTTAAGCAGGTCATTTAAATACATGTGGTTTTGTATACTGGTTGTAAACATGGCTGAGTTGCATTGTGATTTGAGAGAGGAGCAAAGAGCTTATTGCAAAATTTGTGGGTTATTGAGTAAAATGCGCGTCAGAAATAAAAACGGACCTAGATTTAGTTTATGGAGAAAATGCCCTTCCATATTGTACAATTGCCAGGTGGGTATCAATTTTAAGGAAGGTAGAACTAATGTTAAGGATGAGCCTCGCCCTGGGCTGCGAATTTCCGCTACCTCTGAAAAAGACATCAGCACTTTCAAAGCCATAGTTTATGAAGATGCAAGATATACCATGGAGCAGATAAGTGACATATCGGGCCTTAGTGCGTCATATTTGTTTTCCATCTTGAAAGAAAAGTTAAAGTTAAGAAAAGTGTGTGCCCGTTGGATCCCGCATTTGCCAACTTCTGACCAGAAAAGGGAGCCGGTTGAAAAAGCTTCGGCCTTATTGACTAGGTTCAAAGATCGAGACCCTAGACGCCTGAGAGAAATTGTCACAGGGGATGAAACATGGCTTTATTTTTTTGAGCCCAACAATAAACTCAGTAACAAAATGTGGGTAGGTGAAAACAGCCATCGCCCAGTTGTTGCTTGACGTAGCAGGAGCGTTAAAAGAGTTATGTATGCTCTATTTTTTGACAGTGATGGAATAGTGGCCGGTGTCGCTGTGCCCGAGAGGCGTAGTGTCACTGGAACATTTTACCGTGACCACTTTCTCACTGCTGTAGTTAATCACTACATTACAAAGAACCCAAGGTCCGGGGTGCGCAGGATCAAATTACTCCATGATAATGCACCTGCGCACCGGTCAGCCTTGGTTCAAGCTTATTTAGAGGAGCAGAGAATTGAGGTTTTTCCACATCCCGCTTATAGTCCTGACCTCTTTCCTTGTGACTTTTGGTTAAATCCATACATCAAATCTTGCCTTCTCGGTCGCCGGTTCGAAACCCGTAGTGCCGTCGGAAGTGCTCTCTACCAGTGTATAAACAGTAGACCCAAAGAACAGTTCAAAAATGCATTTTCGGAATGGATTCTGAGGCTGGAAAAGTGTGTAGAGGTCCATGGTGAATATTTTGAAGGACTCTACTAATCAATTTACATAGGTATGACTTATTTATAAGAACGTGCTTCCGTTGCCACTAATTAAAATATGCCCCTCGTATATCTCAACATACTTTGAAAGTCCTGAATTTTTTCTCTATTAAAATATGTATAAAACCCATTTTTATGTTGACATTTGATATTTTGACATATCTTTAGTCCCGATGGGTAATTCATCACCTGAAACTATGTGTTTATCCCGACACGTGTAGACATGTTCACACACGTGCGAAATTCAAGTTTTGCTACAGAAAGTTTTTACATGTTGATAGATTATGTCCCCAACCAGCACAATTAGTATCAATAACAACATTAAAATGTTGCATACTGTAGGGTTTGGAATTTAAGTGATTAATGCTAGATGCAGTGTGAACTATTTTCAAGACCAAATATGATCTAACTTCAATGACATTTGGCAGAAACTTGTATAATCAACTTAAAAAAACTCAGTTTAGGCTAGAACATATAAGACAAGTCTTTTCATAAGGCATATTGGGCCTTTATATACAAATCGTGTCAAATACATGGACATTTCATGAATAATTGTTTATATATATGACCACATGTTTCCAGGTAGTCTGGTACATGTAAATTCATATGTTGCCACATTCATATCTCGACATAAAAATGATGTCAAGATAAAGAGTCTCGACTGTAGTTGGTTACTTTTAAATAGTTTGAAAAGAATGTAAACAAGATCTGTCCTTAAAACAGCGTGCCTGACATTTCTACCAATTTTTTGTTTAAAGTTTTGTTTACCAATACTTTTTAAATTTGAAAATGGCCACAATTTTCAAACTTGTTTGTTAATAACTCTGAAGACCCTAGTGAAGTTTTCGATAAAAAAATATTTAATGCAAAATTTAAACCAAATTTCAAAGTTCTAAATGGGCCACAATAAAAAAAATCTGTCAATTTTATACATGAAGAGATTTCAATTTAATGGTCTAATGCCCCCAAACACCTTTCGCCATGAATGGTTACTGAGATAAAAGCTGGATAGTAGTGTGCATGCATAACTTTAACCATGTTGAGTTTCTATTGCAGGCAAAACCTTTAAACTATTGCAAGTCAAAAGACTAAGTCAACTAGAAATATGTCCATAGGACATGCATGCCCTCGTCATTTTGATTATTAGTTTGATATTTTTGTCAGTGAATATGATGAGAAACTGGAAAAGCTAACAGAAGCTGATTTTTAGATCAAATAAGCGCTGTGACCCTGACCTTCAAGCTAGTGACCTGGTACTTGTTTTGGACACATTGTTTTGTCTTGAGCACATCCCTTTTGCCAAGGTTTTTTTTTCTTCAAAATATGATTATATACACAAAAGATACAGCCTAGACAGGACTGCTTGCATAAACTTTCAACTCAGCTTACTGCTATGACCTTGACCTTGAAGCTAGCAACTTGATCTTGTTCGTGATACATGTCCTAGGGATCATTTGTGCTAAGTTATTTCAAAACATGTTCATTCACAGCAAAGTTACAGCCAGGACATGATTTTAAGGTCAACCCATTCCTGTGACCTAGACTTTCAAGATAGCAATGTATGTGACAGGGTACAGTGGTCGACCATCCAGACACATAGGTTTTCTCTGGGCTCTCCGGTATCCTCCCAAAATAATAACTACATACACTGCCACCAGAGCCATCGAAGATATTATTTAGGACATGCCAATTTTCAAGATTGTGAAATAAACTATAGTAGACTTTAGTCCTATAAATAAGCCTTCGCATATCATAATTCACCTTTAACATTCAAAAGACTGATTTTAACATTTTTACTTTCAACAGATATGCAAAGTCTTATGGCTTCCCATAGAGGTCCCTGTAGAAAAACACTAACTTAAGTATCATGTGCCTGTTGACAAAATTACTCTCATATATAGAAAAGAAATACAAAAACATATTAACTGATCACATTAAAGTTTGAAATATATTAACATTATAATGTCAAAAGTCCTTTTGTAGTTGACACAGCAATTGATGTTGCCAGTTGTCCATCATCTGGCTGTATAAATCAGTGTAATGAAGAATATACAGAATAGCTGAAAATATTTGGACGAAATAAATATAGTAAAATTACGATGTTGAATGAAACAATTCTCATTCACTGATTATGATATATTAAACTCTATCATCTCTCTCACTACAAAATATAAATGTTTCCAACATTGGAAATGTTTATTTTGGATTTAAACATGATATAGTTTACTAGACAAATTTCGTCTACCCAGAATTGTGTTCCCAGTTTAACACTGACTGTACATATTTTATTCAAAACACTCCATGTTCTTTGTGGGTAATGGAGGATATAAAAAGAAAGAGAAGTTTTTGATAAAGTATTTCACCCTCTTAATGTCAATGTATGAAAATTTCCTTAACTTATATGGTAAATTATTATGTCTGCCATAAGTTTTATGTGTTTTCATTGTGAATTGCTGATTTTTATGCTAATGATGCATGAAAATATAGTGCGTTAAGAATTCATGCGGAGCTACATCAATGTATACGGTGAGCCATAAGACATAGCGTATCTAGAAAATTTCAAAATAGTAAAATCAATACGCTTTGGCTTATTTATAGGACTATAGCTGGCTATATGATATAGTTATATCTCACAAATTATTGACTATCACAATGATTCAGTAACTAAATATTTTATTCCTACTTGATCTACATGTTGATAAAGACATACAAGTCAGTACGGGGGGGGGGGGGGTGATAATTGCGCAAGGTTCAATTATCAGAGCACCTGTACACAATTAACTCCCTTGGTTTATTTACATTTTGACTTGCAAAAACAAACACATTGTGTTAGGTTGTTTAAATAGTATTATTTGTAATGCACTATAGAGAAAAGTTTAAAACTCATCTTTCAGATGAATGAAAAAAAAACTGAAGACAAAGTAAACACACAGAACGTAAATGAGAACAAGGACCGGTTACTACGGGCTGTAGTATTATGCAAAAACAAACAGAGTTAAAGATAAAATGTTTCAAAAGATGCAATAAAATTACCTCTTCTGTTGGAGTTTGATTTGGTTTCCTTTTTAATCTGTTCCAGTTAACAATATTCCCACTGTTCACTAACAGGCTTCTTGCTTTGGGTATCGCTGGGATTTCGTCAGCCATTTTGTGTTGTCAATGGATGTCTAATTTTCGTACCCAAGTTCGATTGAAGTTTCGCCCTTTAAAATTCCGCACCAATTCTCAAAATGTCAAATCACTACTAATATTTTATCTTAAATGTTTGCGTTTATTTATTTGTCCATTATAACTTATCTATTTGTACAAGAGTATAGTCCAAATGTGCCCATGTGTGATGACACCACAATAAGAATGATTTGATGACCAGCAAGGTCTTTGCCGACTTAGTATGGGCCGATTTGACAAGGGCCGAATAAAGCAAGAAAATAAGTTCAATCGGTA